>JASANF010015646.1:0-63554 GCA_030248245.1 Trissonchulus sp. WLG1_4 | reverse complement strand
CTGCTTTTGTTGTGTGTTTTTCAAACGTTTATGCTTCTTTAAAAAAGTATATATTAAATATTTTCAGGCCTTTCCGTTTGAAGGTTTCTTTCAAAAATAAAGCAGACACTTCCAAAACTACATAAATTTGATGAACATCTTTTCGATTTAATAATTTAATATTTTTTGACTCTTTGAAAATAAATTTCGAATACATATTCGAATTTAGACCGTTTTTTTTCATGCAATTTGCTACTTTTTCTATCATCTATTCTACGAATTTTCTACAAATCATCTAATTATAGTTTTTCCTGTGATTCACCAGTAAATTGCACATTTATATATCTTTTTAATCAGGATTATTTGGGGTTGGCTGGTGGGGTGGCTGGGTTTTACCCAAGGGTGGCTGGGGCTGGTGCTGGTGGCTGGAGCGCCGCACTTTCACCACCATGCTAATGTAGATCCAGGCGCATTCCTCTCTTCATCGCCAAGTATTTCATGCAATCTCCATGGTCAAATCTCTATAGTTCAAGCCTTTTGGGTGCCGCCCAGCCCACGCAAAGTTAGCGCCGCTGGAATCACTATTAGTTTATTAACGGCGACAATTACAAACTCAAAAAACCGAGGTTGCCAGCCGCCAACCCCGTCGCAGCCCACCTCTGGAAATTTGCAGTTGCGCCACTGTTGCAAGGGTCGGTGAGCCCAGAGTGCAGTCTCAAAACTGCATTTACAAGTAATTTAAGAGACTACAAAAATTAAAGTGGTTGGAGGTTGGGCCGTGAGCCGAGACCGCAACTTGAATTTTAAAATAAAATTTGCATTGACAAAGCAATTCTAAGCAATACTTATTGTAAAATCAAATAAAAACCAGGGGGAATCTGGGGCGGCAGCCCCCAGAAGCTGGAGCTTTTTGGAATTTTTGAAATAAAATTTCCATTCAAGAATCTATTTAAACGACACTTTTGTAAAAATCAGAGGTGAGACCGGAGGGGCTCGGAGACGGGGCGGTCAGCCAGAGGTTGGACTTTTTTTGGAAAAATAACATTTCCAATGAAACAGCATTTCTAAGCAATAGTTGTGCGGTAAAATCATTTTTGCAAAATCATTAAAAATGTCATTTTTGCTGCGATAAGACATCTAAAAGGGATACATTAAGGGCTAAGTCTAAGCAAATAAATAGTGTACAATGCACCATATACACAATAACAGGCTTCAGAACACAAAGGGCAAAAATATGGAGCACAGGATTGCAGGGGTCGGCGGCAGCCAGAAAGAGTCGGGAAATTTTTGGCTTTTTAGGCCAAATTCGGTCAGTCGGAGATATCGGAAATTTTTCTCATAGGCCTCTTCGGCAAAAGGGGGGCCCCAGAGCCGCAGAGGGGCCGGTGGGCCCCCCCTGATCCCGCCACGCAGTTCGGAAATTATAAGATTTGACCTAAAAATTTAGAAACGGTGTCTGGATCTGCCGTACCCCTGGCTCCTGCTACAAGCCTTGCAACCACTCAACTCCCTACGTCGCTTCGTTTCAAATGGACAATTTTTTCCGAAAATTCTCAAAAAGCTCCGCCGGGGGCTGGTGGGGAGACATTCAGCCACATCGGGAATATGAACCAATCACAGTGACATCTTGAGAATGTTTAAATTTTTATCCGAATTTCTCAATCCAAAAAGATTTTAGACTGTCTTTTAGAATTTATTTAAATAAAATTAAGACATCCGAATCTTCCATTAAAAACGCCGAAAAACCCTATGAATACCGTATAAAAAAATGTCCGAGAGTACGAATAAAATAAAATAGTAACTGATAATTTGAGATATTTATAATCTGTAATATATGACGCTGAGTGCTAATAAGTGTCGAAAATGTTTTTTCAAATTATTTGTGCGAATAGGCTGCAGAAAGCAATTAAATGTCGCAGGGCGACCGCTATTCTGACGTAATTGTCCGCTTCACATTTAGCAGAATTTCCGCAGTTCGGTGAAAATCCGGGTGTTTGACAAGCATATTAGCATTTTTCCGTGTAGATCAGCCAACTTTCCGAATCGACCCAGTAGGGGGAGCCGGGGGGGGGGGGGGGGGGGGGCGGCGGGGGGGGGGGGGGGGGGGCGGGGGGGGGCTAGAACATTTTATATATATATATATATATATATAAAATGTTCTAGAAGCAAAAATGCTTCCCCCAAGGTGCTACACGGCGGCGCAACACAGGAAAACCAGCTATCCGTCATTCCTATGAGTACCATCTACGATCTTCCGAATCCACTATTCGGAGGGGTTTCGGACATTTTTATACGGTATTCGGAGCATACATGTACACGGGATCTCGGTCTGGGTGGGGGCTTGTCCCGGATTTCTCGAAATTTTAGGGGGGGCTTGTCCCGATGTTTCGGGGGCTTGAACTGGCAAAAACGCAAAAATTTCCAATTTTTGCCTAAAAATGGGATATATATTTTTGAAAATTCCAGGAAAACCAGCTATCCGACATTCCTATAAGTACCATCTACGATCTTCCGAATCCACCATTCGGAGGGGTTTCGGACATTTTTATACAGTATTCGGAGGGTTTTTTTTGCGTTTTAATGAAAGATTCGGATGTCTTAATTTTATAATTATAAAAATGCCCTTTCATCAAGGGCAGCAGTGTGGGTAGAATAGGAAAGTTGGCTGATCTACAGCGGAAAAATGCTAATATGCTTGTCAAACACCCGGGACAAGTTTTGCAGCCGAATACAGAAATTCAGCTTGCTAAATGAAGCGGACAAGAATTGCGTCAGAATAGCAGTCGCCCTGCGACACGTTGGTGCTTTCTGCACCCTATTCGCGCGAATAATTAGGAAAAACATTTTCGACACTTACTAGCACTCAGGACTTAAGTCATGTGTACAGATTATAAAGTTATACTCTGCAAATATATACAGTTACCTATTTCATTTATACGGTACTCGGACATTTTTATACGGTATTCGTAGGGTTTTTCGCGTTTTAATGAAAGATTCGGATGTCTTAATTTTATTTAAATAAATTCTAAAGACAGTCTAAATCTTTTTGGATTGAATTCGGATAAAATTTAGACATTCTCAAGATGTCACTGTTGATTGGTTCATCTCCCAATGCTGAATGCTCCCACGCAGCCCCCAGCAGCTGGAGCTTTTTAGAATTTGGGAAAAATTGTCCATTAAAACGAAGCAACATCTAAATTTGAGTGGTTGCAAGGCTTGTAGCAGGAGCCAGGGTACGGCAGATCCCAGACACCGTTTCTAAATTTTAGGTCGATCTTCGTGACTTCGACTCAGTGGCGGATCCTGGGGGGGGGGCCCACGGGCCCCGGGCCCCCCCCTCTGGCTCTGGGGCCCCCCCCTTTGCCAAAGAGGGCCTATAGAAAAAAATTTCCGATACCTCTCCAATTGACCGAATTTGGCCTAAAAATCAAAAATTTCCCCAATTTTTTTTCTGGGGGCTGCCGCCCCCAGACCCCTGCAATCCTGTGCTCCATATTTTTTGCCTTTGTGTTCTATTAAAGCCTGTTTATGTGTATATGGGTGCATTGTACACTATTTATTTGCTTAAGACACTGTTTAATGTATCCTTTTAGATGTCTTATCGCAGCAAAAATGACATTTT
The DNA here is from genome assembly GCA_030248245.1 of Trissonchulus sp. WLG1_4. NCBI lineage: Eukaryota > Metazoa > Nematoda > Enoplea > Enoplida > Ironidae > Trissonchulus > Trissonchulus sp. WLG1_4. Next base: position 59,953 of record JASANF010015646.1, on the reverse strand, counting down.
TAATGATTTTGCAAAAATGATTTTACAGCAACTGTTGCTTAGAAATGCTGTTTCATTGGAAATGTTATTTCCAAAAAAGGTCCAACCTCTGGGGCTGGGGGCAGCCGCCCCCATTCCCCTGCAAGCCCCTGCAAGCAACCACTCGTCCACTCTGATTTTTACAAAAGTGTCGCTTAGAATAGATTCTTGAATGGAAATTTTATTTCAAAATTCCAAAAAAGCTCCAGCTTCTGGGGGCTGCCGCCCCCAGACCCCTGCAACTACTTGATTTTTTACAATAAGTATTGCTTAGAATTGCTTTGTCAATGCAAATTTTATTTTAAAATTCCAAAAAAGCTCCAGCTTCTGGGGGCTGCCGCCCCCAGACCCCTGCAACCACTTTGATTTTTTACAATAAGTATTGCTTAGAATTGCTTTGTCAATGCAAATTTTATTTTAAAATTCTAGAAAAGCTCCAGCTTTTGGGGGCTGCCGCCCCCAGACCCCTGCAACAGTGGCGTATCCAGGATTTCGCAAAGGGGGGGCTGCGACCGGGTCTGGCGGGGACGGCAACCCTCGGACCTTTTTTGAGTTTGTAATTGTAACCATCGATAAACTACAATAGTGAATCTGCAGCAAGCACTTAACTTTGCGGGGGTCTGGGGGCGGCAGCCCCCAGAAGTTGAAGCTTCTTTGAGATTTTAACCATCGAAATTGCATTGAAAATTGCACTTTTTACATGAAATAAAGAAATGTAGTGGATCTACAGCTAGCATTTGGGAGTGGGTAAAACACAGCCACCCTGCCAGCCCCGGCCCCAGCCCCAGCCCCAGCCACCCTTGGGTAAAACCCAGCCACCCCACCAGCCACCCCAAATAATCCTGATTAAAAAGATATATAAATGTGCAATTTACTGGTGAATCACAGGAAAAACTATAATTAGATGATTTGTAGAAAATTCGTAGAATAGATGATAGAAAAAGTAGCAAATTGCATGAAAAAAAACGGTCTAAATTCGAATATGTATTCGAAAATTTTCAAAGAGTCAAAAAATATTAAATTATTAAATCGAAAAGATGTCCATCAAATTTATGTAGTTTTGGAAGTGTCTGCTTTATTTTGAAAGAAACCTTCAAACGGAAAGGCCTGAAAATATTTAATATATACTTTTTTAAAGAAGCATAAACGTTTGAAAAACACCAACAAAAGCAGGAAAAATAAACATTTAAAAAAATAAAAAGAGCAGGAAAAGCTAAAAGTCTGCTGTGAATTCTTCAATCTTCACTTTCTCGCTTCAAATTATTTGATTGTGTTTTTTTCAACTTAAAAGTCTTGTTGTTAAAAGACCCGTTTTGATTTGTTTCTTTCAGCTGTACTATTTTTTATCTTTTTTTTGTCTCGACTCGACTGTTTATTTCTACTTTCCCTCTCTGCTAATTTTCTGCTAATCTGCTTATTAATGGTTTTTCCTATACACGGCCAATTTATGTCTATTTTATTGTATATTTGGGGGTGGCTGGTGGGGTGGCTGTGTTTTACCCAAGGGTGGCTGGGGCTGGGGCCGGGGCTGGCAGGGTGGCTGGGTTTTACCCACTTTTAGCAATGCGGGGGTCTGGGGGCGGCAGCCCCCAGAAGTTTTAGCTTTTTTGAGGTTTTAAGACCATCTACATTGCACTGACAACTGCACTTTTGACATAAAATAAACAAAAATATATAATTTTAAAATATTAAACATTAATATTTAAGCCCATGGATCAAAAAATAGGCCCAAGGGCCTATGATGACCTACATATGTATGTACGTTATATATAGTCGAGCGGGGAACAAAAGTCACGTCCTTTTGGCGTAAAAGCCCGTTGTGTACAGCTGCGTACATAAGAGTTGGAGTGAATCTTTTTGTGCTATGGGCCAGCGTAGGCTATTTTATGGCTGCGTTCAAAAATTGGGGTTTTGCGATGATTTATCGTTGCAATGCAATATGCTTTTGCCAGGTGGCTTTTTCTGATCCGTCGTCAAGAACGACCGTTTCTGATGTGTGTTGCAATTTTAGGGTTGAAAATTGACACACGAGACGCGGATACACTTGCCGTTAGCAGATCATTATTCAAAGTTCCAAATGGTCGACTGTGGCTAATTTTATTATACAGAAACTATAAATTGGCCGAAAATTGCTAATATGTGTCGTTTTTAGCGTTAAAATAGCAATTAAATGCATTTTTAACGTTTTAAAACAAAGAAAACGCATCCCCCCTCCCCGAAATTTTTTGTGGCTACGCCACTGCAGATTGGTGTAATAATGCTTCAAAAATTAACAAAAAGGGAAAAAATCGTAAAAAATATGTATGCAAAAAATACAAACAAAAAAATACAAACATATATGCAGCAAAGCAAAAATTAGTATTCTTTGTATTTAATTTTGTATTTTTTACCCTATCTAACATACATGTATGAGGGAGGGATGGGGGGGGACCCCCCCCCCCAAAATCGAGGACCCGGGGGGAGGGTCCCCAAAACTTGGGCAAAATTTTGAAAAAATGGCACTTTTTAGCGAAATTTTTGCAAAATTTAGGGTATTTTTGGTCGATCTAGGGGGGGGGTCCCCAAAATTTGGCTGGAGAGGCCCCCCCAAAATTTTGACCCCGTTACATGTATGCTATTTATTTAACTATACAAACATGTGAGACATTAATCAATTAGCACAGAATATGATAATAGACCTGGCATATATATAGGCATGCACAAAGAAAAAAGGTATCTAAGCCGAAAAAACATCAACAGAATGGCAAAAACTTGGAGATTTTTTAAATTTTGAAGGTAGAATTTATCAATAGTGGAGGTATCAGAAACACTTTTGTCAGCTTTTGAAGTTTCGAAAAGGGGGGGGCTGCGACCCTCTAAGGGGGGGGGGCTCAAATCGCTAATTGGGGGGCTGCAGCCCACCCACCCCCCCCCCCCCCTACATACGCCACTGCCCTGCAATTGCTATGACTTTAGGACGTGTTGCTGACAACTTTTTCAGTGCAAATTCACCGTCTAAATTCTACAAAGCTAAACCCCTGCAGACTGGCGCGCCCTGTTAGTTTGCTACATTGTGTGCGCGTTTCACCCCCCCCCCCCCGCTTCCCCCGGTCGTCGACCATCAGTACAGCCCCTTCTTCGCGAAGTCCTGGATACGCTACTGCTATGCAATGTGTAAAATAACTCATAAAACATAACAATCGACACTACTAAAAAAACGCCTCGCAAAAATTTTTTCACGCTCGCTACCCCCCCCCCCCGGTCGACACCCAAGGTGGGGCCCCCCCCTTTGAGAATTCCTGGATCCGCGCCTGCTTCGACTCATTCATTGCGACTGGCACTTTTCGTCTTACTTTTGGTTTTGATGCATTCCCTTCCGTCACAGAAAAAGTACACAGCCCCAGGGGCCGTATTCTCAAAATTACCTGCAGGTAAAGTTAGGCTAAGTTAGGCTGCAGGTAATTTTGAGAATACGGCCCCTGGGTTTTTTTAGTTTTTACTGAAAAGTTGCTTGGCTTGGTGCATTTTTTTTCTGGCTGAATGGCTTAATTTGACGGACGCTTGCTTCAACTATGTCTGTCTATTTTTCAAAAAGGGAAGTAATTTAGTTTTACCTCGATGTTCTGTACTTCTGTGCACGGTTTTTTAGTTTGGTGGTCGTGACGCTTAAGGTGGTATATATATACTAACGAATGTGCAGTGGTTTTTAAATTTTTGAAAAAAATTAGTTGATTCAAACTGTATTTTTTTAAAATGAATAAATAAATAAATAGTCTGTAAAAAATTAATTCATATACACAAAATGGCAAATGAAGTTAGCGGGACGGGATCACTGGGATCATGTGAAAAATTTTTAGGAGCAAGCCAAGCCAACAAGCCAAACAACACTATAGGAAACTGGAAATTTAACAGTTTTGGCCATTTTTCTAAGTGCATGCGCAGGGCATAAACACAAAAATAAACATGAATAAACTTTTGCAAAATTCCTAAACCCTAAAAGAAAATCTTTACAGTTATACAATAAAACTTTGCTTAAGGTGGTAGTAACGATTTCGACGATTTCTTACATTAGAAATTAGAAAAATCTTTTTTTCGAAGCGAATAGTAAACTAGTCTAAAAGTAACCATAATTTTATGAAACTAGATCAAAATATACACAAATAATATTTTATTCAGTTCAAAATGTACAAGATAAGACTAGCTACCACGTTGGCTTACTGTTTAGTAAGCCAATTTAGTAGCTAGCCTCAAACTAAGAATTTTGACAAATAAAAAAAACCAACATCACAATTTCAGTCTAGTTTACAAAAATTATTGCGGTTTTGCTGTGAGTTTCAAAATTGCGACAAAAACGTGCTTCAAAGTTATATCGTCGAAATCGTTACTACCACCTTAAGGTGGTAGTAACGAATGTGCAGTGTTTTTCAACAGGCTAGTATTCAATAATTAATTAACTTTAGCGCATATTTTTTATATCGTTAGAAAGCACTACTTTTCTTCTACACTTAAGCAAAGTCTTATTGTACAACTGTAAAGATGATTTGTATGGCACGTGTTAAAAGTAGACCAATTTGGCTTTTTTGAGCACTTTCAAATCTGGCCACTTTTTGAAAAGTTTAAAGAACAAAAACATGCGAAAAATGACACAAATATTTAAAAGTGAATTATCTAGACCCAAAATGCACGATTTTATGATTTGTCGATTATTAAATGAAATATACGGTTTCAAAGTAAAAAGTGTCTATTCACACTCAACTTTCGGGTTCTATATCTGCGCAAAAATATAGGCAATTTGAAAAATTTTAATTTTGGGTCTAGAAAATTTGCAAAAGTTTATTCATGTTAATTTTTGTGTTCATGCGCTGCGCATGCGCTTAGAAAAGTGGCCAAAACTGTTAAATTTCCATTCTCCTGTTGTGTAGTTTGGCTTGTAGGCTTGGCTTGCTCCCAAAAATTTTTCACATAATCCCGCTAACTTCATTGGCCATTTTGTGTATATGAATCAATTTTTTACAGACTTTATTTTCAAAAAATACAGTTTGAATCAACTAAATTTTTTCAAAAATTTAAAAATCACTGCACATTCGTTACTACCACCTTAAATGTAAAACAAAAGCAGCGCTATTTAACGATATAAAAAGTATGCTCTAAAGTTAATTATTTATTGAATATTAGCCTATTGAAAAGCTGCACATTCGTTAGTACCACCTTGAGGTGGCGCTCCGAGAATTTGCACGTACTTCGAAAAATGTAAATTCTTACTTTCATGATTATATTGGAATTTAGCAAAGTGCGCGGTATCAAATTGAGCAAATTTGCAAAAGGATTTGATTCAATTCATTTTTTGTATCTGTCACATGACTTCCGAAACCCCTATTCACTGGGCACACATAAGTAACTCAATTCTTCACTGGGCACACATAAGTAACTCAATTCAAACTCTATCAATATGGACAATTTATAACTCATTTGAAAGGTTTTTAAACGTCTGGGATGATAATTTTTTTGTTTTGTGAATTTCGTTTTAAATTTTTAGTTATAAAGATTTTTAACTTTTCATGCAACTTTAACAACAAGTATCTCGCTTCAATGCCCATTTATTAAAAAAGAAAATTCAGTCAGTTTCTTTGATTATTCATATATATTGTGTCAAAATTTTATGTCTCAACTCAAAACGTGCAATTTGGAATCTGTGCCCTTTGGCAGAAACCTTGTTTGTTTATTGAAAAGTTGGTAGATGTCGCGTGTAAGCGTGCACGAGCACGAGATTTTACCCCCCCCCCACCCCTAGACGCTATTTGCGCTATTTGCGCTATTATAGTTTCCAGCTCAAAAACGCAACCCCCCCCCCCCACCCCTAGGCGCTATTTGCGCTATACACGCAACGACAGGTACCCCCCCTCCCCCCCCCCCGCTATCGAAATGCTATAAGCGCTATATGCGCTATATAGCGCATATAGCACCTAAAATAGCGGCTATAGCGCTTCGAAAAATAGCGCTTTTTTGGCAAATTATAGCACATTTCCAAATCCGAAAAATATCAAAGTGCTATAATAGCACAGCGCTATAATAGCGCATGGCAGGTGCTATTTTTTTCTGGAGGCGCTATTTTTACTTAAATAAAATTTTTATTTTATTCGATAGCGCTTATAGCACCTGAGGGTGCTATTTGCGCTATTTAGGCGCTATTTCGTGCTATCGGCTATTTTAATGAAAACTTTTGTACTTTTTAGTACGTATAAGATCTCTCAATTAAAATTAATAAGTTTAACATTCTTTTAAACTTTTTGATTGTGTTTTCATGGACGATATTAAAAAATAGCGCATATAGCAAAACGATAGCGCATCAAAGTGCTATAAGCGCTATTTTTTTCGTAGGCTTAAAAAATAGCGCTTATAGCACCTGAGGGTGCTATTTGCGCTATTTAGGCGCTATTTTGTGCTATCGGCTATTTAATTAAAAAATTTTGTACTTTTTAGGACGTATAAGATGTCTCAATTAAAATTAAGAAGTTTAAAATTCGTTTAAACTTTTAGTTTGTGTTTTGATAGAGGATATTAAAAAATAGCGCATATAGCAAAACGATAGCGCATCAAAGTGCTATAAGCGCTATTTTTTCATAGGCTTAAAAAATAGCGCTTATAGCACCTGAGGGTGCTATTTGCGCTATTTAGGCGCTATTTTGTGCTATCGGCTATTTAATTAAAAACTTTTGTACTTTTTAGTACGTATAATATGTCTCAATTAAAATTAAAAAGTTTAAAATTTTTTTAAACTTCTAGTTTGTGTTTTGATAGAGGATATTGAAAAATAGCGCATATAGCAAAACAATAGCGCATCAAAGTGCTATAAGCGCTATTTTTTTCATAGGCTTGAAAAATAGCGCTTATAGCACCTGAGGGTGCTATTTGCGCTAATTAGGCGCTATTTTGTGCTATTGGCTAATTCATTGAGTATGCGCCCACCCCCCCCCCCCTTCCCCCCCGGTTGTTGGGTTTGTAGGGCTTTCCATCCCTTGCGCCTATTAGTCAAAATTGTAGGCAATTACCCAACATAACTTTCCATTCTTCGTCCTATTGGTTACGCAAAATGAACCTTAAGAATGGTAAAAAAATTCAGTAGGCGCGCACCCCCCCCACCCCCCCCGGGGTTGTGTTTGTAGGGCTTTCCATCCCTCGCTCCTATTAGTCAAAATTGTAGGCAATTACCCAACATAACTTTCCATTCTTCGCTCCTATTGGTTACGCAAAATGAACCTTAAGAATGGTAAAAAAATTCAGTAGGCGCGCACCCGCCCCCCGCCCCCCCCCCCGGGGTTGTGTTTGTAGGGCTTTCCATCCCTCGCTCCTATTAGTCAAAAGTGTAGGCAATTACCCAACATAACTTTCCATTCTTCGCTCCTATTGGTTACACAAAATGAAACCCTAGAAGGGTAAAAAGATTCCTAAAGTATTCTCCAGCATATTAATATTCTACTAAAAACAGATCATTAAAGGAAATAACCAAAAAACATATATAACTTACTTGTTAAGCAGGAAAAGAACCAGAAATAGTTTAAAGCAATACTGAGTTAATAATCATAATAATATAAAAATAATCAAGTCCAAGCAGCGTCCAAGCGCCTAAATAGCGCAAATAGCATTCTCAGATGCTATAAGCGCTATTTTTTAAACCTACGAAAAAAATAGCGCTTATAGCACTTTGATGCGCTATCGTTGTGCTATATGCGCTATTTTTTTGTATCGTCGACTAGAACACAAACAAAAATTTAAAAATAATTTTAAAATTTTTCTAATTTATTGAGGGACCGTATACTTACTAAAAAATGCAAAACTTTTCAATACATTAGCCAATAGCACAAAATAGCGCCTAAATAGCGCAAATAGCACCCTCAGGTGCTATAAGCGCTATTTTTTAAGCCTACGAAAAAAATAGCGCTTATAGCACTGTCATGCGCTATCGTTTTGCTATATGCGCTATTTTTTTATATCGTCGACTAGAACACTAACAAAATTTTAAAAATAATTTTAAAACTATTCTAATTTATTGAGGGACCGTATACTCACTAAAAAGGACAAAAATTTTCAATAAATTAGCCAATAGCACAAAATAGCGCCTAAATAGCGCAAATAGCACCCTCAGATGCTATAAGCGCTCTTTTTTAAACCTACGAAAAAAATAGCGCTTATAGCACTTTGATGCGCTATCGTTGTGCTATATGCGCTATTTTTTTGTATCGTCGACTAGAACACAAACAAAAATTTAAAAATAATTTTAAAATTTTTCTAATTTATTGAGGGACCGTATACTTACTAAGAAATGCAAAACTTTTCAATAAATTAGCCAATAGCACAAAATAGCGCCTAAATAGCGCAAATAGCACCCTCAGGTGCTATAAGCGCTATTTTTTAAGCCTACGAAAAAAATAGCGCTTATAGCACTGTCATGCGCTATCGTTGTGCTATATGCGCTATTTTTTTGTATCGTCGACTAGAACACAAACAAAAATTTAATAATAATTTTAAAATTTTTCTAATTTATTGAGGGACTGTATACTCACTAAAAAGGACAAAAATTTTCAATAAATTAGCCAATAGCACAAAATAGCGCCTAAATAGCGCAAATAGCACCCTCAGATGCTATAAGCACTCTTTTTTAAACCTACGAAAAAAATAGCGCTTATAGCACTTTGATGCGCTATCGTTGTGCTATATGCGCTATTTTTTTGTATCGTCGACTAGAACACAAACAAAAATTTAAAAATAATTTTAAAATTTTTCTAATTTATTGAGGGACCGTATACTTACTAAGAAATGCAAAACTTTTCAATAAATTAGCCAATAGCACAAAATAGCGCCTAAATAGCGCAAATAGCACCCTCAGGTGCTATAAACGCTGTTTTTTAAGCCTACGAAAAAAATAGCGCTTATAGCACTGTCATGCGCTATCGTTGTGCTATATGCGCTATTTTTTTGTATCGTCGACTAGAACACAAACAAAAATTTAATAATAATTTTAAAATTTTTCTAATTTATTGAGGGACTGTATACTTACTAAAAAATGCAAAACTTTTCAATAAATTAGCCAATAGCACAAAATAGCGCCTAAATAGCGCAAATAGCACCCTCGGGTGCTATAAGCGCTATTTTTTAAGCCTATGAAAAAATAGCGCTTATAGCACTGTCATGCGCTATCGTTGTGCTATATGCGCTATTTTTTTGTATCGTCGACTAGAACACAAACAAAAATTTAATAATAATTTTAAAATTTTTATAATTTATTGAGGGACTGTATACTTACTAAGAAATGCAAAACTTTTCAATAAATTAGCCAATAGCACAAAATAGCGCCTAAATAGCGCAAATAGCACCCTCAGGTGCTATAAGCGCTATTTTTTAAGCCTACGAAAAAAATAGCGCTTATAGCACTGTCATGCGCTATCGTTGTGCTATATGCGCTATTTTTTTGTATCGTCGACTAGAACACAAACAAAAATTTAATAATAGTTTTAAAATTTTTCTAATTTATTGAGGGACTGTATACTTACTAAAAAATGCAAAACTTTTCAATAAATTAGCCAATAGCACAAAATAGCGCCTAAATAGCGCAAATAGCACCCTCGGGTGCTATAAGCGCTATTTTTTAAGCCTATGAAAAAATAGCGCTTATAGCACTGTCATGCGCTATCGTTGTGCTATATGCGCTATTTTTTTGTATCGTCGACTAGAACACAAACAAAAATTTAATAATAATTTTAAAATTTTTATAATTTATTGAGGGACTGTATACTTACTAAAAAATGCAAAACTTTTCAATAAATTAGCCAATAGCACAAAAGAGCGCCTAGATAGCGCAAATAGCACCCTCGGGTGCTATAAGCGCTATTTTTTAAGCCTATGAAAAAAATAGCGCTTATATTATTTTGATGCGCTATCGTTGTGCTATATGCGCTATTTATGCAATATTTTTTATATCGACGTCCAGAACACAAACAAAAGTTTTAAAATACTTTTAAAATTCTTTTTGTCTATTGAGGGATCGTATACGTATACCTAGCTCAGTCGGTAGAGCGTTAAGCTAATAATCTACCAATTATTAGCACCTTCGATAGCGCATATAGCGCAAATAGCGCATATAGAACCCCCAACAAGCGCTATAGCGCAAATAGCGCATATAGCACCTTCGATAGCGCATATAGCGCAAATAGCGCATATAGCACCCCCAAAAAGCGCTATAGCGCAAATAGCGCATATAGCACCTTCGATAGCGCATATAGCGCAAATAGCGCATATAGCACCCCCAAAAAGCGCTATAGCGCAAATAGCGCATATAGTAAATTCCACAGCGCTTATAGCGCATATAGCGCATATAGCGCATAAAAAAAGCGCTATAGCACAAAAAGTGCTATTTCGATTTCGCTTACACGCGTTCGTTACCGAAAAGTTGCTTGGCTTGTTGCATGTGTTTATTTTTTCTGGCTGAATGGCTTGATTTGACAGACGCTTGCTTCAATAATGTTTGTCTATTTTTCAAAAGGGAAGTAATTTAGTTTTACCTAGATTTTCTGCGCACGGTTTTTTTAGTTTCGTCGTATTAAAAAAATATTCACAAAAACGCAAAGTTCAAATTTTGGATTTTTTTCAAATTTTTTTAATTTTGAGGTATACACATGAATCGACTCCTGAACACCTGCTGAACAACTGTTCTTCAAGAACCATAGGTCGATTTCGTTCAGGTGGCGCTTCGAGAATTTGTTTTTGGTGAATTATTTTTTCTAGAGCGAAATGGACCTATGGTTCTTGAAGGAAACTTGTTCAGAACTCAGAAGGTGTTCAGGAGTCGATTGATGTGTATAACCAAGAGTACATAATAGCTTCTCTATATAGAAGAAGAGTGAGACACTCTCCAGCCTGCCTGTGTTCTAGCACAGGCAGATGCGCTGGTCGTTTTCAGGCTACATGTTGACATTCTATGCAACATGTGCCTGACCAATCAGCGCGTAGATTCCCTGCGTAACACACTTTAGTATATAATCGCTGATGCGTTGATAAGCATTAAGATAGGGATAAAAGCTTAATAACTCATTATTTATTCATAGTCTGCTTGCAAAAATATTAAAAAAGGTTTGCAATTACCTCTAGGGATATTTTGGCAAACTATCAGCGAAATTGATTGAGAAACTTTTGAAATATAAACTTTTCTGAATTTCTTCAAAGTTTCTCAATCAATTTCGCTGAAAGTTTGCCAAAATATCCCCAAAGGTATTTGCAAACCTTTTTTAATGTTTTTACAAGCAGACTGTGAATAAATAGTGAGTTATTAACCTTTATCCCTATCCCGTTTTATGATTGGAGCACGTGCACAGGCGTCTGCCAATCAGAGAATAGAAGCTCGCTTCTGATTGGCCAGTCACATGTTGCATAGAATGTCAACATGTAGCCTGAAAACGACCAGCGCATCTGCCTGTGCTAGAACACAGGCAGGCTGGAGAGTCTCACTCTTCTTCTATATAGAGTGAGACGCTATTATGTACTCTTGGTATAACTCAAAATAGAAAGATTTTGAAAAAATCCAAAATTTGAAATTTGCGCTTTTACGCGGCCCCTGAGGGCTATATTCAGAATTTCTGAATCCTATGTATTTTTGGGCAGGTCAAATTTCCAGTGTTAATTAACACTGGAAGCCGGAAGGGCAGGTAGGGCGATCAGCTACCGTATTCTGCACTGACTGACTGCCTGCAGTGCAGAAAATTGGTGTGATGCATTTCAAAAAGTGACTGCCGGAGTGGGCTTGAACCACCAAACTTCCGATTAAGAGTCGGATGCTCTACCAACTGAGCTAAGCCGGCTGACAAGAAGACACTATTTTTCAAACTAATTTTTTGTTACCTACTTTTTGACTTCTGAAACTATTCCCAGCGGATTTTATTACAGAAAAAAATTATTAATTAATTTTATTATTAAAGTTTATTAAATTATTAAATATTTAAAAAAGTTTTATTTTTTGGCAAATACGTATGTGTAGGCAAACTTCAGGTTTTTAAAATTCAGCTATTGTGCTCATTTTTATAAAATTACTGTCAGCTGGAAAAACTGATCAAATTGAAACTTTGCACACGGTTACAACAGATCTATGTGGAGGCACCGAACTTCTTGAATTGTAATATTTATGATCTGCCTCAATACGACAGGCTCTTTAAAACGTCATTATCGATAAAAAATAAAATAACTAAAAATTGGTCGCCACTAACTAATATTCGACAATAATGGTGTCTCGGCAAGATAATTGTCTGTTAAATTTGGTTAAGGTGGCGCTTCGAGAATCTGTTTGTTAGCAAATTATTTTTCAGGAGCGAAATCAATCTATAGTTCTTGAACAAAAGTTGTTCAGAAGGTGTTCAGGAGTCAATTGATGTGCATAACTCAAAATGGATAAAACTTGAAAAAATTCGATAATCTGAAATTCGCGCTTTTGTGAATATTTTTCTAAGGGCCTTTTTCTAAAATGGACTTAACTGGACTTGACCTAACTGTACTTAAACCAGCGGACTTGAGTGGACTTAAACGCATTCCAAAAATATCGGATTTAAGTGGACTTAATTATGTCCGCTACAAGTTTAAGTCCAGTCAAGTCGGACTTAAGTGGACTTAAATTTGCAGCGGACTTAATTAAGTCCACTTAAGGTGGTAGTTGCGTTTTCGAGGTTTTTGTGATTTCTATGTAAACTTTGCGCCACCAGTACTCAAGTTATAAGTGACGCCTGAGCATAAATTTTTGGGACAGTACTGTAAAGGTCAAAATCCCCAGGCATGTCTCTCACTTTTTCGAAATTTCACCTGTGGCAATTTTTAGAGGGTTTTAATTACAAGAACATATCTTAAATTTTCGGTGCGTTTGCTTATCAGCTATTTTCTCAGTAAATTGACTAGTTATTAAAAAAGTGGGGGACATGTCTGGGGATTTTAAACATGTCAAAAACCTTACCAACTTTCAGCCCCAACAGGTAATCGTATGATTCAGAGCTGTGGCGCAAACTTTTTGTAAAAAATTGTAATATTTTGGAAAGGACCTTTCTTTAGTCGCTTATACTGAAAACAAAATCACAGGTTAAATTTCAATGCATGGCATACATTTAGAAAAGATATTGTTCTACCTAATGCAAAAGACCGCTTGTGATTTGAATTTGTAAACGCTGAGCTATGGCTTTTCAAAAAAACACCTAAAAACGCAATTACCCCCTTAAGTCCAGTATTTTTGGAACGCAGACTTAATTAAGTCCAACTCGATTAAGTCATTCTTAATTAAGTCCGATTGCATTCGTAAAACAACTTCGGCTTTTAAAACTCTGTGTGGCTTACGAGTTTATGTTTATAACTTTTGACTAGTTTTACCGTCCTGCATGTGTAAATAAGTGTAATACGTCATTCGAAAGCTCACAAATTGCGCTTTTAGCCATGTAAATTTTGAAATTTTTTAAGCGTTTATTTTTTAAAATTACATCCTGAACAACTTTAAAAAGTTGTGATAACTGTATTGTACCATTCTAAAACAAAAATTTTCGTTTAAGGCTGGTGTATGCCTGCGTTTAAGGGCTGTCTCTGTGTTCAGTATGGTCTTGTGGTTCGTCATTGGCCTCAGATTGATTGAGACTTGCGAAGTCTTCGATACTGTTCTTAACGTGTGATTAATTCATATGTACTTTCACTCATGCATCTTTGGGACAGTTCTGAAGCAGTCTTACGTACGTCAGCCAATCAAATTGAGGCATATTACATGTGACACCAAGAACAGCCAATCAGACAGTTGCTGGCCGACTAGTGGAAAAAACTGCTAGTTTGTGTTGCGTAATTGAAAATGTGTTTCTGAGCATTTTTTGCGTGAAAATTTGAAATGTTATATACTTCTGAAACCCTAAAAATTTCTACAAGTATATAAAGCACTTTTACGACGGCTTATGAAGTTCCTTGGTATTCTAGATGGTAAGCTCTATGTTATTCAATCCGGCAACCACGGATCGAATTTCGTTCCGAGCTATTTTAATTTCAGTTTTACTTTGATTAGCAAATGCGATTAATATACTTTTAATTATGTTTCAACGAAACGCAGCTAATCCAATCGAGTTTAAGCATTATTTCACGTGTAAAAAACTGTTCCTCTGTCCTCAAGGTGTATGAATCAATTACCCATATATAAAGACAGCGACAAGGACTTTACTTTACTTTTACTTTTTGTTAATTCTTGATCAGCTTCACACATGCAAAAACAGACTATTATGTTGTTTTCGCAAATGCAGACGCAAATGTAAGATGATGCAGCACTCTGGTCGAGACATAGTGAAGACTCAAATGTCATTGGCTAAAAATAACAAACCTGGACCACGTGATGAATCATAAGGCTCGATTCATACTTACATCCGTATGTCCGTTCAGCCGACAAAATGACGAAATAATGACGTCACATGTGCTGGCTGATCCACTGCACTAGGCTGCTAGTGACGTCATTCTGCAGGCTGAACGGACATACGGCTGTAAGTATGAATCAAGCCTAAGACGAGTAATCAATAACACCCGGCCAATCAAAAACTACAAAAGTGCCCATAACAAGAAACACTATAGGACAACAAATTTTGTCAAATACTGACTGCTCGACACCATGTAATTTCAGCAAACTGTGTCGTATTATTTTTCAGCAGGATTTATGTGTCACTAACTCACTATAGTCTTATCTGGATTATTTTCAACCATATTTGACGAATGTAAGTCTGAAAACCCACATTTACTACGCTCGTTAGTATTACAAAATTTTTAAGCTTTATAAGAAAATTATGTTATTACTTATTACAAACTTTAAAATTCAGTCCTGCAACGGTTATCAGCTCTAAATTGGAAATTTCAGCCAAAACGAAACATCATACGTTCCATAAAAATGCCAGTAATCGACTGAAAAAGACTAATTATCGGCCATATAGCAACATTAACAAAAATAAAAAAACTTAAGGTGGTAGTTGCGTTTTCGAGGTTTTTATGATTTCTATGTAAACTTTGCGCCACCAGTACTCAAGTTAGAAGCAACGCCTGAGCATAAATTTTTGGGACAGTATTGTAAAGGTCAAAATCCCCAGGCATGTTTCTCACTTTTTTGAAATTTCACCTGTGGAGACATTTTTAGAGGGTTTTAATTACAAGAAAATATCTTAAATTTTCGGTGCGTTTGGTTTTCAGCTATTTTCTCAGTAAATTGACTAGTTTTTAAAAAAGTGGGGGACATGCCTGGGGATTTTAAACATGTTAAAAACCTTACCAACTTTCAGCCCCAACAGATGATCGTATGATTCAGAGCTGTGGCGCAAACTTTTTGTAAAAAATTTTAATATTTTGGAAAGGACCTTTCTTTAGTCGCTTATACTGGAAAGAAAATCACAGGTTAAATTTCAAGGCATGGCATACATTTAGGAAAGATATTGTTCTACCTAAGGCAAAAGACCGCTTGTGATTTGAATTTGTAAATGCTGAGCTATGACTTTTTAAAAAAACACCTAAAAACGCAATTACCCCCTTAAGAAGTATGTCATCAAAAAGCCCATTTATTTAGCTATCATTTGACATATAGATCATCTAAATCGGTTCTGTATGTCAAAAGTTATAAACGATTATGTAAGAGCTATCAACTACTTAAAATCCGTTAAGTCCGCGTAAAATTACGCGAACTTAAAATCCTCCCAAATACGTGTAAATTTAAGTCCGCGGACTAAAGTGGACTTAAATAAGTCCAGCCCCAGCGGCAACTTAAGTCCACTGTTATTTTTGGAATGCGATCGGACTTAAATTTAAGTCCGTTAACATCTTAGAAATTCTATTGGACTTAATTAAGTCCACTGGCAGCGTTAAGTCCAGTTAAGTCCACTTAAGTCCGATTTGGCATTCCAAAATTCCGGACTTAATCAAGTCCAGTTAAGTCAAGTCCAGTTAAGTCCATTTTAGAAAAAGGCCCTAACATGACCAAACTAGAAAAAGGTGCGCAAAAAATCGATATAAAACTAAATTACTATCTTTTATTAAAAATAGACAAACATAGTTGACGCAATCGTCTGTCAATTCAAGCCATTCACTATTCAGCCAGAAAAATAGAAACATGCAACAAGCCAAGCAACTTTTCATTAAAAAATCAAAGTTTTTTACCAAAGGGCACATATTCCAAATCGCACGTTTGGAGTAGAGACATAAAATTTTGACACAATATATAAGAATAGTCAAAGAAACTGACTAATTTTTATTTTTTTAATAAATGGACTTTGAAGCTAGATTAGATACTTGTTGTTAAAGTCGCATGAAAAGTTAAAAACCGTCATAACTCAAAATTTAAAACGAAATTCACAGAACAAAAAATTTATCGTCCCAGACGTTTGAAAACCTTTCGAACGAGCTATAGATTGTCCAAATTGATAGAGTTTGAATTGAGTTATGTGTGCCCTGTGAAGGGTTTTCGCAAGTCACGTGACAGATACAAAAACTGAATTGAGACAAATCCTTTTGCAAAAATGCTCAATTTGATACCGCGCACCTTGCTAAATTCCAATATAACCATGAAAGTTAGACATTTTGCGACCGCTCGAAGGCAACAAGGCGCATTTATGTGCCAAATTTTAACTTTCATCGTTGAGCCAATTTTTTAAAATCGCAAGCCGAATATTTGCGTTTGTACTCGCACGCACTTTATTTCAGCATCATGCAGAAACTGCTACTTTAATTTAGAAAAAAATTACACCACACTAAATAAAACACCAAAAAATTTGAAGTATGTTCAAGTAAAACACAGCTGCTAGTGTTTTTCAATCTTTAAAAATCAGTACATGTTTGAATGCACTGGCTTGTAAGGCTATTTCCGTGAAAATCTATTTTTCGAGCTGAAAAAAGCTCAAAATTTTTCAAAAAATTTTTTATGTGATATGCACATCAAATTGAAGGACATTTAAGCCTGAACAACTTTTGTTCTTACGATGCATTGTTATTTTTGCGCATTTTCAAAATATTGGCCAAAACCCACATTTCAGGAGAGCCACCGAACGGACTGGACTGTTTTTAGTCCGAGGTTTTGGAATGACAAACCGGACTAAACGGACTAAAAGAGTTAAAAAACGTCAGCGGCTTAATTTTAGTCTGACCCCATTCCAAAACTACCACTGGACTAAACGGACTTACCATGCACGCTTAACATTAGCGTGAATAGTTGAGTCCGTTTAGTCCGATTAAAAAGCAGCGCGCCAGAAGTTAAGTCCGTTTAATCTGGAGGTTTTGGAATGGCATTTTCAAGCTTAATTGTTAAACCGTTTAGTCCGATTATAATTAATCCTTTAATCGGTAAAGGAATAGCACAGGAAATCCGGGCCGGTATACATAAAAGTCGGGATAAAAAGCTAGGCTTTTTATCCGTAAGTCTGGCTTGAAAAAGCCGAGATAAAAAGCTTGCGCACAAGCTTGGATTTTTATCCGAGCTTTTTGGTCAATCCAGGCTTGTTCAAGCCTGGCTTTTTATCCGAGCTTTTTATTCATAATGAAAAAATCAATAAAATATACGTGGAAGCCCAATAAAATACACGTGGAAGCCGGGATTATAATCCGAGCTTGATTTTTATGAATACCATAAGCTCGGCTTTTTATTCCAGCTTTTATGAATACCAAAAAGCCTGGTTAAAAAGCCGAGCTTGGTTTTATGAATACGAAAAGCCGGGATTTTAAGCCGGGCTTGCTCAAAGCTCGGATAAAAAGCCGAGCTTGCACTTTTATGAATACGGGTGCAGGGCCGGTATTCATAAAAGTCGGGATAAAAAGCTCAGCTTTTTATCCGTAAGTCTGGCTTGAAAAAGCCGGGATAAAAAGCTAGGCTTGTGCGCAAGCCTGGATTTTTATCCGAGCTTTTCTTTCAATCCAGGGACTTGTTCAAGCCTGGATTTTTATCCGAGCTTTTTGGGGTTTTTGAAAAAATCAATAAAATCTATATGGAAGCTGGGATTATAATCCGAGCTCAATTTTTATGAATACCCTAAGCCCGGCTTTTTATCCCAGCTTTTATGAATACCAAAAAGCCTGGATAAAAAGCCGAGCTTGGTTTTATGAATACGAAAAGCCGGTATTTTAATTCTGGCTTGCTATAAGCTCGGATAAAAAGCCGAGCTTGCACTTTTATGAATACGGGTGCAGGTGATCCGAATTTTCTCTAAAACACCATCTTACACGTCGGAGGCAATTCGGAGGTTATTAGGATGTTTTTATAGATATTTCGTAGCGTTTTCGGACAATTTAATTAAAATTTCGGATTCGGATGCATGAATTTTGTCCGAAAATTCTGTGAAACAGATTTTAAAAATTGGAGTTTATTTAAGACAAAATTTAGACAAAATTCTGACATTTTTAATACGTCTAAATTTTCTGTTAAAACCCTCCAAAAATGATTTCTTGAAATTAAGATAAATTTAAGACAATTTAAAAGAAAATTAAGATGTCTGAAAGTCATCTTAAAGTTACCCCATTTCTGTCTAATAGATTTTATAGGCTTTTTACAGAAAAATAAGACATTTTAAAAATGTCCAAATTTTGTCTGAATTTTGTCGTAAATAAATTCCAGTCTTTGAGAATAGTTTCACAGATATTTCGGACAAAATTTAGACATTCGAATTTTTATTTAAACTGCAAAAATGCTGCAAAATATGTATAAAAAGCTCCTAATAACCTCCGAATTACCTCCGAAGTGTAAGACGGCGATTCAGAGAAAATTCGGATCACCGGTTTTCCTGTGTAGGTAGCCCTAGGTTTTGTTGACGTTTCAGAGATGACGAAAAAAGTTGTGAAGTTGGCACCTCGTGTTGTGAAGTCAACACCACGAAAAAAGCCGCCCTCGTTCTCCGTTCCAATCAAGGCAAAAATTCCAATTTTTGTAGCACAAAGTTAGCACAACTGTGAAAAAATTTATGCCGTTAAAATCGGAGTTTGTGCAACTACTTTCTTCGCGTCACGGACTTCATATTTCAAACTTCTGTTTTGTTACGCACGTGCCTTTCCTACCTGCAAGGCTCATCACAAACATAAAAAATTTTAAAATAATAAACTAAGCCCAAGCCCAAACTTAAGCCCGATAAACCCTGGGACTAAGCCTGAGCCTAAGCATAAGCCTAAACTCTAACCAAAGGCTAAAATTGAATATTGAAAACACACAAGCACACACACGTGTTGAGTCTTGCAGGAAGGAGAGCTCAATAGCACCCTCAGGGCTCCTGTATATATATTCAGAATCTGTGAATCCTATGTACAGTTAGTACTGTGCAAAAAAAAGCTCCCCGTTGCCGTTCGTCGGCGTCCGACGAGCTTCATCCGTTGAGAAAAGTGACCAAGGTTGGCCGGAAAGCGACGAACAAAAAATTTGTTCAAAAGTGCTCCAAAACACATTTTCAAAGGTAAAATTGTGAAAAATTGAAAATTTTTTGTTCGTCACTTTTCAGCCACCGTTCGTCACTTTTCGCGAAGAATGAAGCTCGTCGTACGCCGACGAACAGGGACCTTGTCTATAGGGATGTACCGAAAATTCGGTATTCGGTATTCGGTATTCGGTTTTCGGCCGAAAAACGGGTATTCGGTATTCGGTACCGAAAAGTCAATTTTCGGCCGAATACCGAATAGTTAGAAAATCATGAAAGTTCCAAATCAAGAAACGTGTAGAATAAGAACTCGCAGGGCCCGCGAGTTAGCCCGACATAGACTTCATCAAGTGCATGGTTGGAGAAATGGAGAAAATGCATTGTTTGTGTGTCTGTGTGTAGTGTAGCGCACGGCCCGGGCCCATTTCTAAAAAATCTCGCCGGGCCGGGGCCCGCTACAGGGATCCGTGAAGGAAATTTGCACACATGTGCAGCTGAGAAAATATCATTTGCCTAAGAGGCTGCCTTCCCCCACAGATATGGTCCCGTGTGAGATGACACCCCTGAAGCTCCACGGCTACTAAACGAAGATGAGCATCTAACACCTGGATCAGCCGGACGTCAAGTCCAGGGGCTATTTCACTCATAGCACTTTGAGCGCAATTATGTATAATTTCACTGCATAACGATATAAGGTGCAGTATTTATTTTTGTGTGCATTCGGATTAGGCTTAGACTTTCTTTCTTGCGGATTAGGCTTGCTCTAGCTATTGCTTCGACGAGCAAATGAACTCAAAGCTGTAAGGAGGATTGAATTTGCCGCCCCAATAAGGAGGATTGAATTTGCTCTTTCGCAACAGCATAACGTCACAAATACCATGAAGTAATTTATGGAGTTTTTGAAGCTAACGATCTAAGCTATATATTTAGGGAAAAATTTTCGGGCAAATTTCAACTATTTTTCCAAAAACTACGCGCGCTTTTCTGAACATTGAAACAAAGCGGGAAAGCTCAATGGGAATTGATAAAGCTTGAAACTTAGTCGAATTTTTGCAGTATTGAACGTTATTAAAAGTTTTTCTTGTACTATTAACTGACGGTTGTAGACTCAATTGTTCCACACTTTTTTGATATTCTATAGTCAAATATAGTAAGTGTATAATGTCAACCACTTCATTTGGCCAAAGTTCGGGTTCGGGTTCGGGTGGTTCGGGTACGATTGGTTCGGGTTCAGGTTCGGGTTCGGGTTCGGGTACGTCCCGAAAAAAATCCCAACACTAACACTGGCACAATACTTATTTGTATATTGGTATGATAATACATGGCTTATATACATATGTAGCATGTTAAACACGTTTCTACGTTGAAAACATGTGAGTTAGCATTTACCGCCTAAACCGAATCTGTGCCGATAATGTGTATGTACGCTTGTTGCATGTATGTTACGCTCAAAGTTGCATGTATCGGCATTGTTTCTGAAACTTTTTAGGTGGGAATTTCTCTTTTCACCCCCAAAAAGACTGTCCCACTCCACCCCGGGGTACTATACGTAGTATTTATATACTTATCTATACGTACTGTACTGTTTACTACATTCATTCATGGCCAAATTCATTAGAATCGTCCAATTTTTGACCAAATTCAAACTGGGCCTTAATTTTGGCTTGCGCTTAGGCTTACGGCTTAGGACTTAGGCTAAAGGCCGATTCACACGCTGCGATTTTACTGCGATTTTGCTGCGGCAAAACGCACTGTCTGAACAGACGCAGCAACTTCAGTGCGGAATGCATGCGTCTTGATTTTTCCGCAGCGTTTTAAACGCTAGACTGCAATTCGGCCTGCGTTTTCAGTGCGTTTTGATGCTGCGGACATGTTGGTTTTAACAATATTCTCAAATCTGTTTGTCATTTTTTTAAAGCAGTAAAGACGCAGCAAATTAGTTTGCGAGACGCAACGTTTGTTCAGACGCAGCGTTTCGTGTGCGACACCCTGCGTCTTGCGTTTTGCGTCAAAATCGCAGCGGCAAAAACGCAGCGTGTGAATCGGCCTTTAGTATCAGGCTTAGGCTTAAGCTTAGGTTCAGGGGCCGTATTCTCAAAATTACCTGCAGGTAAAGTTAGGCTACCTTTACCCACAGGTAAGGTGAAGGTAAATTTAATTCTGTGGGTAAAGGTAAAGTTAAAATTGAAAACAAGGTTAACATCAACGGTTGAGGTTAAAAATGTGCACAACATTAACTTTCACTGCGAAACAAGATAAAGCACTTTTCTGACCAGAATATTAAAGGTAACTATAGCTATCACGTTGGCTTTAGTCAGTGTTTGAGAATACGACTTTAACTTCACCTTACCTGTGGGTAAAGTTAGCCTAACTTAAGGGGGCGCTCCGGGAATCAAGGATTTGGGCCGTATTTTTTAAAAACAGCCAAAATGACCTATCATTCTTGAAGGAAAGTTGCCCAAAATACTATTTCTGATGTTTTGACGTGCATATCTCCTTAGCAAAAAAATTGGAAAAAATTGGACAATTTACTGATTTTATCCAATTTTTACACAAATTCAGCAAGTAAGCCAGTGCATCAACGCTTTTTGAGGTTTTGCAAACAGACGATACGTAGATTTTATTAGTAGTAAAGAAAAATTAAAACAATTTTATTGCGTTCTGTGCAAAAAAATCGCACAAGAAACCATTTTCAGAAGCAGCAGACTCAAATATAGTCTGTGTGAATACAAAACCAATTTTTCGGCATTCGATTATAAAATGCTGGTAAGATATTTTTCTACAAAATTTTACACAATTATAGCCTTATAGCTCTGCGCAGTTGAACAACTTTTTAGTTTTTTAAAATAAAGCTTAGAAATTTTTTTATATAAATTTTATTGCTCAGAGTTCGACTTCGAAAACACATAATGACATTTTTTATCCAAACCTGACATAATTGTTAAAAACAAAAACAATGTTCAACTAGAGAAGCGCATAAGCTACATTTTGGTATATAAAGTGTGACTATACGCAAAGCATAAGCAGAGTTATCGTTTGCCGAAATTTCACTCACGTTTGGTGCTCTGGGAGTCACGTGACATGATCACGTGATTTGAAATTTTGCCTCCAGTGTTCTTTTGTGCCATAGTACATATATGTACAGTAAAGTTTGACATTTGCCAATTTTTTTGCTAGTTTTCGATGTAACCCCCGATTCCCGGAGCGCCCCCTTAACCTGCAGGTAATTTTGAGAATATGGCCCCCGGCTTAGGCTTAGGCTCAGGCTTAGGTACTAAAAAATCGAAATTTTCAGGAAAAATCCTGCCAGCTTAGCCTAGAGAATCCTGCCAGCTAAGCCTAGACGATGCCTTAGAACATCAAAATGCACTCAAAAATATCCAAAAACGAAGATTATAGTCATTTTTGGCTTCAAACTTTGGCCTACGTTTACTTCCAAAAACACTGAAAATGCATTTTTTAAGGGGTCATAGCTCAGAAAATCCAAATTTGTGGATAAGGGTTCTATTACAAAAATTGCTTCACTTAAGTGTAATTTTTTCACTGCTCTCTGTAATATTTTATTTTTTTGGATCTTTAAAATCTGAGAAAACTTTGCTTGGCAAATGACAACTATTCGGTATTCGGTATTCGGTATTCGGTTTTCGGCCGAAAATAAAAAACCGAATATTCGGTATTCGGTGAAATTTTTTTCGGTCCCATCCCTACTTGTCTACGCACAATACTGTGATTAAATTTTCACAGGTTGCATGAATCGGGCTAATTTTTGCGACACAAACCGGCGCAAATTCCAGCCTAGTTTGTGTCACCAGAAATGGAGTTTGTGCCGCAATTAAGTGGGGCTGTCAACTTAAGGTGGCGCTCCTGAAATGTGACTTTTCAAAAAACAGCAGTTTGGGGCCAATTTTAGATACACAATAGCAAGCTGGTGTAAAAGTATGCCTGAATACAAAAAATGAAGTTGATTGATACAAATTAGCATTCACTGTAGACCAAACGTGAGTGGAATTTCGGCTTGCGATTTATCTTCGCAAGTAAGTAGCTGTTGCACAATCAATAGCTCATTTTGCTCGCCTCAACGTGATCGAGCGGTCGCAAAAAGTCATTTTTGATGAATATGATTGATATATCGAAAAACACTAAAATCGCGATTTTTGAAATAAATAAATTTGACTAAACTTTTTAGATACTATCGATTTGCCAAAAATCAAATTTTGCGACAGAAAATTCAGATTTACTGGTTTTCCTGTATATACATAGTTTCAAGTTTCAACCTTTTGTCGACGTCATTCTGTAGCTATCGATATGAAAATTGATGAATATTTATTGAATTTTCGCTCAATTTGCAGTTTGCCACCAAAAGTAGCAAACATTTTGGGTACCCCCCTCCCTTGGTAGGTCCTGAACCGCCAAGGGCGTAGTCAGGGGGGAGGGTCGCGGGGGTCGCGGCCCCTCTTCTTTTGGTCGAACCTGAAGAAATTGTCTACAATGTCCCCCCTTTGGTTTTTTTCGTACGGCCGAAAAAATTTCGGATACGTCTCCAATTGACCAAATTTGGCCTGAAATTCAAAAAATTCTCATTTTCTTCTGGGGGCTGCCGCCCCCCGACCCCTGCAAGATTGTGGCTTACTATTCAATGATATTATCTTTCATCAAAGCCAATGCATGTCTGCAAGAGTACATTCTGCTGAACTTACTTGACTGTATAATATATTAATTATATGATGCCCCCATCTTTTGTTTTACTTTTCTTGTCGGAAAATATTTTTGATACGTTTCCAGTTGACTAAATTCTGCCTAAAAATTTCAAAAATCTCAATTTTTCCGTGGGGAGCCCCACCCCCTGACCCCTGTTGTCTGTGCCTTAATTCTCTTCGCGTTTTTTTCAGTGCGAATTTAAGTGGTAAAAAATTACTAAAAAGTGCATTTTAACCTATTACACAAGAGACAAATTCTGTCAATCCCGCCGAAACTGTTTTCCGGGTACGCCACTGATTTAGATTTTATTAGTAGTAAAGAAAAATTAAAACAATTTTATTGCGTTCTGTGCAAAAAAATCGCACAAGAAACCATTTTCAGAAGCAGCAGACTCAAATATAGTCTGTGTGAATACAAAACCAATTTTTCGGCATTCGATTATAAAATGCTGGTAAGATATTTTTCTACAAAATTTTACACAATTATAGCCTTATAGCTCTGCGCAGTTGAACAACTTTTTAGTTTTTTAAAATAAAGCTTAGAAATTTTTTTATATAAATTTTATTGCTCAGAGTTCGACTTCGAAAACACATAATGACATTTTTTATCCAAACCTGACATAATTGTTAAAAACAAAAACAATGTTCAACTAGAGAAGCGCATAAGCTACATTTTGGTATATAAAGTGTGACTATACGCAAAGCATAAGCAGAGTTATCGTTTGCCGAAATTTCACTCACGTTTGGTGCTCTGGGAGTCACGTGACATGATCACGTGATTTGAAATTTTGCCTCCAGTGTTCTTTTGTGCCATAGTACATATATGTACAGTAAAGTTTGACATTTGCCAATTTTTTTGCTAGTTTTCGATGTAACCCCCGATTCCCGGAGCGCCCCCTTAACCTGCAGGTAATTTTGAGAATATGGCCCCCGGCTTAGGCTTAGGCTCAGGCTTAGGTACTAAAAAATCGAAATTTTCAGGAAAAATCCTGCCAGCTTAGCCTAGAGAATCCTGCCAGCTAAGCCTAGACGATGCCTTAGAACATCAAAATGCACTCAAAAATATCCAAAAACGAAGATTATAGTCATTTTTGGCTTCAAACTTTGGCCTACGTTTACTTCCAAAAACACTGAAAATGCATTTTTTAAGGGGTCATAGCTCAGAAAATCCAAATTTGTGGATAAGGGTTCTATTACAAAAATTGCTTCACTTAAGTGTAATTTTTTCACTGCTCTCTGTAATATTTTATTTTTTTGGATCTTTAAAATCTGAGAAAACTTTGCTTGGCAAATGACAACTATTCGGTATTCGGTATTCGGTATTCGGTTTTCGGCCGAAAATAAAAAACCGAATATTCGGTATTCGGTGAAATTTTTTTCGGTCCCATCCCTACTTGTCTACGCACAATACTGTGATTAAATTTTCACAGGTTGCATGAATCGGGCTAATTTTTGCGACACAAACCGGCGCAAATTCCAGCCTAGTTTGTGTCACCAGAAATGGAGTTTGTGCCGCAATTAAGTGGGGCTGTCAACTTAAGGTGGCGCTCCTGAAATGTGACTTTTCAAAAAACAGCAGTTTGGGGCCAATTTTAGATACACAATAGCAAGCTGGTGTAAAAGTATGCCTGAATACAAAAAATGAAGTTGATTGATACAAATTAGCATTCACTGTAGACCAAACGTGAGTGGAATTTCGGCTTGCGATTTATCTTCGCAAGTAAGTAGCTGTTGCACAATCAATAGCTCATTTTGCTCGCCTCAACGTGATCGAGCGGTCGCAAAAAGTCATTTTTGATGAATATGATTGATATATCGAAAAACACTAAAATCGCGATTTTTGAAATAAATAAATTTGACTAAACTTTTTAGATACTATCGATTTGCCAAAAATCAAATTTTGCGACCGCTCGAAGATGACAAGGTGCATTTATGTGCCAAATTTTAACTTTTTTCGTTGAGCCAATTTTTTAAAATCGCAAGCCGAAAATTTGCGTTTGTATTCACACGCACTATATTTCTGTCTCATGCAGAAAGTATTGCGTTAGTTCACAAAAAATTATACCACACTCAATAAAACACCAAAAATTTTTAATTACGTTTCAGTAAAACACTACGGCTAGTGTTTTTCAGCCTTTCAAATTCATTACATACGTGTAAATGCACTGGCTTGTGAAGGCATTTCCGTGAAAATCTATTTTTCTTGACGAAATTTGCTCAAAAATGTTCAAAAAAATTTTTATGTGATATGTACATCAAATTGAAGGAAATTCACTTCTGATCAACTTTTTTTCTTACGATGCATGTTTATTTTTGCGCGTTTTCAAAATAATGGCCAAAACCCACATTTCAGGAGTGCCACCTTAACGCACCTGGAACTGTAGCAAGTCCCCCCTAAATATACCACTGGCATACATCCGTTTGAAAAGTCGCGTTTCAGTTTTTAACAGATTCAACAGAGGCTGAAATGTGAGCCAAAAATGACTTTGTGATCGAGTGTTGCGCCGTGACTGTGATAAGCTACTAAAAATAGGTTCACTTCACTCATCTCCTTCAACTGCATTTGATCCAAAAAGTAGCGTAAACGCTCAAAATTTTAACTAATGTTGGTCCAAAATAACGCTACATTATTCAAGTGTCATGTATATATAATCTTTCGAAACAAAACTTATCAAATTTTAATTGCTGAAACCAAATTTTTGAAAATTAAGTTAATTGTCTGTTTCAGCTTCACTGCAGTGGCTACCTTGGAGATTGACAACTCGTAAATTTCATTGAATTAATCAAATGGAACTTGAGAATGTCATAGCGGACGTAAGTTTGACTCATGGACTATGCACTGACGATCAATGAGTTCAGGTTGGATTCCCCCTAACCTTAGATTTTCAATTTTCGTACACGGACGGACAAGCGAAATTACAGCCAACCATACATGTGTGAAGGGGAATTGGGGAATTCCCCAGAAAAAAAAAAGATCTAGGGTCCAGAAAATTTGGGCAAAATTTAGTAAAAGGTTGATTAAGGGGTCCCCAAAATTGTCAGGTTCAGGACCCCCTAGAATAGAGCCCCGTGTTATCGTATGACTAACTGATTTGGCAATTCCGTTTTATGGCTGTTTATTGTGTGTAGACAATATATATGTATATATATATATATATATATATATATATATATATATATATATATATATATATATATATATATATATATATATATATATATATTAGGGATAGACCGCTGGCTCGGCTCGGCTCGGCAAATTGCCTTTGGCTCGGCAATTTTGCCGAGCCAGGCCGAGAGCTGAGACAGTCGTGAAATTTCAACAACTAACTTTCGAAAGTTTAAAAACTCTTCCCAGAATCCAAAAGGCTAGAGCGTTATATAAGGTTTTTGTGTTTTTCCGTTAATAAACCGCTCTCTCATACTGGTATATCCCGGGGGGAGGGCGGCCGCCCTACCCATTTTTTTATTGGAATTACTTCATGTTCATGGAAGAATTTGTTTACCTAATATACTGTTTTGTGTTACGTTTATATCATTGCAAAAACGACATTTTTTATAAATTTGCTGTCCGCATTAAATCTGGCCCTTCACAGGAATCTGAATTTTCTGCAAAATTTTTTCAGTTACACATTTGCAGCATTTTACAGACTTTCAGAGGAATTTCAGATAATTTTCAAAATAATTCAGGCAAAGTTCAGACAATTTCACCCAGAATTCAGAGACTCTGAATTTTATCTAAAAAATGTTACTGGCTAGTTCTACAGAAAATTCAGATTTACTGGTTTTCCTGTATATACATAGTTTCAAGTTTCAACCTTTTGTCGACGTCATTCTGTAGCTATCGATATGAAAATTGATGAATATTTATTGAATTTTCGCTCAATTTGCAGTTTGCCACCAAAAGTAGCAAACATTTTGGGTACCCCCCTCCCTTGGTAGGTCCTGAACTGCCAAGGGCGTAGTCAGGGGGGAGGGTCGCGGGGGTCGCGGCCCCTCTTCTTTTGGTCGAACCTGAAGAAATTGTCTACAATGTCCCCCCTTTGGTTTTTTTCGTACGGCCGAAAAAATTTCGGATACGTCTCCAATTGACCAAATTTGGCCTGAAATTCAAAAAATTCTCATTTTCTTCTGGGGGCTGCCGCCCCCCGACCCCTGCAAGATTGTGGCTTACTATTCAATGATATTATCTTTCATCAAAGCCAATGCATGTCTGCAAGAGTACATTCTGCTGAACTTACTTGACTGTATAATATATTAATTATATGATGCCCCCATCTTTTGTTTTACTTTTCTTGTCGGAAAATATTTTTGATACGTTTCCAGTTGACTAAATTCTGCCTAAAAATTTCAAAAATCTCAATTTTTCCGTGGGGAGCCCCACCCCCTGACCCCTGTTGTCTGTGCCTTAATTCTCTTCGCGTTTTTTTCAGTGCGAATTTAAGTGGTAAAAAATTACTAAAAAGTGCATTTTAACCTATTACACAAGAGACAAATTCTGTCAATCCCGCCGAAACTGTTTTCCGGGTACGCCACTGACACGTGAATTTATTTAGATTAAGTGACTATATACATAAATGACTACCAACTACATTTCGTTATCTAACTTCAAGCCAAAAGGTGTCAAAATCTTTGGTTATGGCCGACGGTTGTGGTTCTGGTTCTACGCTCACTAAAGAAACCTAATTACGCCAAAAAATGGCACGTGCTGGGACCTTCCCCCCTCTTTCACCACTGACGGCCCGAATCCCTCGGCTGTCTCTGAATTTAGGAAGGAGCTTCCCCCATCCCCTCCAACTTATCTAATGAAAGCTCTAAACCTTCCTTGCTTCTTGACATAAGTCAAAATTTGTCACTTAAAATAAAATTATGCCCCAAAACATTGATTCCCGGAGCGCACAATCAATTTTGATAAAACCCAAAAATTGACCATAGCCGGCCGGCTCGGCTCGGCTCGGCCCGGCATGCCGCGCCGGCCGGCTCGGCTCGGCTCGGCTCGGCATGCCGAGCCGGCCGGCTCGGCTCGGCACCGAAATTCCCGGCTCGGTCTAACCCTAATATATATATATATATATATATATATATATATATATAGCTGAAGCTGTTTGTAATAATTATTTTTTTATACATACGTACTTTGTTCCATTACAGTTGCACGAAAATGGTTTCGCAGTGATTGAGAATTTCGTATCGGACGAAGAAATCGCTGCCATGAGGTCATCAATTGGAACGATTGTTGACAAAATGGATCCTAGTCAGCATCCTTGTTCCGTGTTCACCACTGATGACAAACAAGCTAATGTAAGCAACTAATTTCGTGGGTAAACGCAGTCTAAGGGTAACATTCTAAGTTTGTAACCTATGTAGAATTTCTCGTTACGATGTTCTAAATTGCTGAACTTGAACGCCTTAGACTGGTTTTAACGTAAGACTGCCGTTATGCATTCCAGCCTAAAAATTCATTTTTTCAGATGCGGGATGAGTATTTTCTAGACAGCTCGGACAAGATTAGTTTTTTCTACGAAGCCAATGCCGTCGACAAAGATGGTATGTTGCTGAGCAACTATATAATAATATATGTGATGTTTGATCATATCAGAATGGTTGGAACTTACCTAGTTCATTTCAGTGGCGTACCCAGAAAAAATTTCGGGTGGGGGAATCACCTCTGAATTTTTTGTTATGGGTTAAAATGCAATTTTAGATATTTAGCAATAGCAATTTTAACACTTAAATTCGCAAACACTTAATTGTTTTCGGTCGGGTAGTAAAAACCAAAAGGGAGTATGTTTGTGTTGAAAATTCACCGGGAAAAATTTTCAGGGGGGGGGAATTCCAACAATTCCCCTCCCCCGAGTACACTCATTTATTGCTGACCTGTCTGTTTCCCCTGTTTCGCGCTATTGTCAACTTGACGA
This sequence comes from Trissonchulus sp. WLG1_4, assembly GCA_030248245.1. NCBI lineage: Eukaryota > Metazoa > Nematoda > Enoplea > Enoplida > Ironidae > Trissonchulus > Trissonchulus sp. WLG1_4. The sequence goes on along the minus strand of JASANF010015646.1, from coordinate 29,932 downwards.
CAAAAACCATGTGTATATATTTATACTTTTTATCGTGGCACTATAATATTGTAATTTTATTTTATAGGAAAGTTGCTTGTGGACAAACACCACGCTTTCAACAAAATAGGACATGGTATGGGCACTTTTGTTATTATTGACGACTGAAACAGGCTAAAAGACTGTGCAGGCGTAAAGACTGTTTTTAATCGTGGAATAATATTTACATATATAATAATATTGTCATTTAACTATGGAGACATTGTAAATTTGTAATAATTAAGTTTAGTTGGCAGATTGACACAATTTTGAACCTCAATATTGGCATATACTAATAAAAGTACATATTGGCATTAGCTGAGTGTTTGGTTTTTCAGGACTGCACATCCATGACAAAGTTTTCAAAAGAAACACATTTTCGGATAAAGTTAAGGTTGGTTTAGATTTTTTTTAGAAAAACGATAATCGTCAGCTGATCGCTGAGACTATTTAAGAGTATATAATATGCATACGCTTCACATTCGCAAGATCTAAACTGACTTGATTTAAACAATTTTTAACCAATGAAAACTTATCGCTAAAATGGTGACGTGGCTTGATCCTGATACTGCTGTAATAGTTATAGCGTGAGTGCAAATTTAAATAGTGTGAATAAAGCGGTTGGGCAAAGGGAGAGTAATTTTTTGCAGTTGTTCATGTAAACATGCCTAAACCTGAGTGCATAGCCCTGGTTCTCCCAAAAGACGTATATTTTTGCTCACAATTTTTTTATTCTTTCACATTTTTTAAAATACGAAAAATTTTCAGTTTAAATCTGTTTCCAAGACTTTTGTAGGCTTTGGCGCGGGCGTTGAAGTTTTCCGATCCGGCTGTCGTCCAAAGCATGTATATTTTCAAATCGCCAAGAATAGGTGGTGCGGGTAAGGAGTGACAGAAACGGAATTTGCGTGTTTCGAGGTTACATTTTCTATAATGTTTTTCAAAAGTTTTAGCTTTTTTAGTTTTTGCGCAAAACTAAGACCAAATTGTTATTTGTCAAAAAAACAGTGTGTGGACTACTGGCATTTAACTTATGGATACCGACGTTTATACGAGAAAACTAAGGACCCGTTCTCTTAGCGGATAAATGGACTAGACTAATTTTAGTCCGGGGTTTAAGAAGGACATGATATTAGACTTAACTAAATAAACGAATTGAAATGGGTCGGCGGCTTGATTTTAGTGCGAACCTATTCCTAAACTAACACTGGACTATAAGAATAAGCGTACACGGACAACTTAGCGTGTGTATAGCTAAGTCCGTTTAGTCTGATTGAAAAGCAGAGCGCCCTAAAAGTAGAGTCCGTGCAATGCAGAGAGTTAGGAATGGTATTGTCAACTGTGATTTTTAAACCGTTTATAGTCTAAAATAGACTAGACTAAAATTAACGCCATTCATCCTGTAAACGAATGGACCCCTAGAGCAATGACGCTGACCTCTGCTGAGGCCTTTCCAGAGTCCTTGACCGTTGACCTTTGACCTGCTGTGGTGTAGTTTTCAGTGACGGCACACATTGACGCCACCTTTCTCCACGTCGAGCCAATCGAACACTTAGTGGGGTTCTGGATCCCGCTGGAAGATGCTACTCCCGAAAATGGATGTCTGTCCTTTATCCCTGGATCTCACAAAGGTAGGGACCTTTAAGTTTGCAACTTAACTTTAGTTGCTTAATAACTTTTGTAGACTTTTAAAAGCTGTAAAGTTTTAGCTGTAGCTTAGTTATACAGCAAGGGATGGGGGCAGGGCAGAAAGATACTTATATAATATTACGCTATTAATACGGTACTATACTGTAATTTATTTTATCTCTTGTCTATTAAATTTTATGTTTTTATGGACAAGCAAGGAAATTTTCTGGGAAGGGCGGTCGAACGTGACTTTTTATCTGTTTGGGGAAGACGCACACTTAAATCTGTTACAGATTGGTCAAATGCTGTGTTGAATAAGGCCGTATAGAAAAAATATTTTATTAATTTTGTTAAATATCTTTTCAGTGTCAGAAATGCGCTATAGATTCGTCCGCAATCCACCGGGGAGCGACAAGCTGCTTTCGTTTCGCGGCGAAAAACCAGCGCACTGGAGTGAGGACAGCAAATTTGTTGCCGTTCCTGTTAAAAAAGGTAGTTTAGTGCAAGACTTTAAAAGGTTTACACACGGTTTTAAAAGGATTACAAGGTTTAAACACAGTGTAGTGTGTTCTATGCAGTAATACATGTCGTATAAGTCGCTTGCGATAGGATTCACACTAATTTAGCGCTTGCACAAGCACAGTCTTGAGACGTTCACATTCTGGCAGAAAACTGCGTTTAACACCCGGTTAAGCTCATTGTACGCTTCGTCATCCCCTCCCAACAGTGGCACCGTAGGCTTGTTTCTTGCAGTCACTATACTACTAGAATCAGTATGTAACAGTTTTTTGCAAAATGTTTAACGTATTCCTGTGATTATTAACCTTTAAGTAAATTTAAATCTAAACTACAATGATACGTCATGGTCTAGTTTTTGATTGTGTTTTATAATCATACATATAATGGGGTCAAAATTTAGGGGGGGCCTCTCCGGCCAAATTTAGGGGGGACCCTCCCCATAATCGACCAAAAATACCCTAAATTTTGCGAAGTTTTGTGAAATTTTCCCAAAAAAGTGCCATTTTTACTAAATTTTACCCGAATTTTGGGGGACCCTCCCCCATGCCCCCTCGATTTGGCCGGGGGAAGGAGAGTCCCCCTCATACATGTATGGTTTTAATAGGTTCATGCGTTTTGATCCACGGGCTGGTCGTGCACAAGAGCGAGCCCAACACCTCGCCCAACTCAAGACACGTCTACACTTTCCACGTCGTCGAGCAGGAGGGAACCAAGTGGAGTCCGGAAAATTGGTAAAAGCAATAGTGACCTTTAATATTTAGTGGTGCTATTACTATAATGTCATTTGAAATGAAATGTTATGTGTATTAACAATGAGTATATGCATATTAATAGGATCCTGTACTCATTGTATTAATAATTGTAGTTGATTAATTATTTACGTTTTTTGTAGCCGTATGTCCGTCCACCGCGTTCGGTCTGCAAAGTTACATGACGCCAAACGCTTGCTGTTTTTTAACGCCAATCCGTGTTTTTTAAGCTGACATATTTTTAGGGAGAAGGGCTGGGGTTTTCATTAGAATTAGTGGGCCCAATAGATTAGATTAGAATTTAGCCCCCTCCCAACTTTGTGAGAACCGCTCTCATCCATACATGTAACGGGGTCAAAATTTTGAGGGGCCTCTCTGGCCAAATTTTGGCGACCCTCCCCCCAGATCGACCAAAAATACCCTAAATTTTGCGAAATTTTGTAAAATTTTCCCAAAAAGTGCCATTTTCACTAAATTTTGTCCGAATTTTGGGGACTCTCCCCCCACAGCCCCTCGATTTGGGGGGTCCTCCCTTCATCCCCCCCTCATACATGTATGCTCTCATCCCATTTTAAATGTGGTGACATAGCCCAAAAGTTTGTTGTTGTATTATATATTATGTAATTATTGTTACTTTTTTAGGCTTCAACTGCAGGAGGGTCAGGAATTTCCGAGTTTGTATAATTTTTCATGACGATTCTTCTGACTCAATATTATGCGAATATTAGTTGTGTGATTTAATTGTTGATTATGGATATCAGGTTATCTGAGCCCCGTTTCAATAAACTCACAGGCCCACAATTGTGAGATTTGTTAGTGCTAAATTAGCTGATTCTTAATTAATACAGGTATAATTTCATTACGAATCACCTGATTTTGCAGCCAAATTTGTCAGTGCGCCTGGGAGTTTATTGAAACAGGCCTTTCAGGTGTAGTGCTTCGTTTATATATTATGACGTTATATAGTAACCGGGTATTGCTATTTCGCAAACACTAGAAAATATAATGATTTGACTAATTTATGACGTTATATAGTAACCGGGTATTGCTATTTCGCAAACACTAGAAAATATAATGATTTGACTAATTATGCTTATAATAATTTTTGTAATTGTTTTGTGTATGTAATGTTTTTATGTTCATATTTCATTGTTGATTAGATTATTGTTATCAATTTATATCACTCGACTGTTGTTTGCTCACCTTTTTTGTTGATCGCTGTGATTTATTTTATTTATAAATAAACTTATTAAATCCTGTTCTTACTATATGGCTCCTTTTTCAAGCGGTGTGTTTAATTGATGGGTTGTCTATGTCTGTGGTTTGGTAACTCGGAAAATAAATTAGTTTGTTCTTAGGAGGTAGTTGTGTATTGGTACGTTCGAATATTGGTTAATGTGATCGTGTCTTGCATCAGAACGACGTGTTTGTGACCGGCCGGAAATTTTGGTTGGCCGGCCGACCGGTTAACTTCAGGCAGCCGGCCGGACGGTCAAAAATACCGACCGGCCCCAGTTGACCGATCGACCAACCTAAACCGGCATAAAAGTGTGACAGGTTAAATTAAGCCGAAATTACACTCTGGATTTGAATGAATTTGTTTTTTCTAAAATTTCTGCCGCCCGAGCTATTTACGCGGCCGGTCACAAACACTATATAAAATATGAAATCAAATCAAAAATCTGGAGGGCTCCCGGACCCTCATACCCCCCCGTGTTAAATTGTGCTTTTTTTATTATCAAATTGCAGTTGTTTCTGTTTTCTTGAAGAATGCCCAAAAGACACGCACAGTCGGCGAAGACACGCAAGCGGAAAGGGAAAGATTTGGATGAAATTTTGGAGGATTTGAAACCGGCCAAATTGGAAAAACTGCAAAATCAACCCTCGGATCCGGATCTTCCCGGCTGCGGGCAATTCTACTGCGCAGAATGCGTGTAAGAGTTTGGGACTGCGAAATGCCATTTAGACGATTAGATTTGGATTATTTTTCAGTTATGTGATGACAACAATATATGTATGAGCGGGGGGAGGACAGGATCCCCCTCCCGAAAATTCAGGGGCCGGTGGGGAGGGTTCCGAAAATTGGCCAAAATTTAGTAAAAATGGCACTTTTTTGGGAAATTTTTACAAAATTTTGGAAAATTTGATGTACTTTTGGTCGATAGCGGGGGAAGGGGGAGGATCCTTCAAAAATTTTGACCCCGTTACACATACATGTACACAGGGTCTGGGGGGGGCTTGTCCCGGAATTTTTGAAATTTTAGGGGGGCTTGTCCCGACGTTTTGGGGGCTTGAGCGGACAAAAACGCAAAAAGTTCGAATTTTTGCCAAAAAAGAGCGAATTTTCGGCAAAATTTGGCTATTTTAAGCCATTTTTTTCGCTTTTTGCTCATTTTTGAAGCATTTTACGGCGATCTGGGGAAATTTTTGAGTGTTTGGGCACCTTTCTTTCAGCATCAAGGAGGGGGGCTTGTCCCGGTGGGTCAAATCTGAGGGGGGGCTTGTCCCGATGGGTCAAACTCAAATCTGAGGGGGGGGGCTTGTCCCGGGATATCAAGTCTGGGGGGGGGGGGCGTGCCCCCCCCAGACCCCCCCCCCCATGTAGATCTGTGCGGCGTTACATGAATATATGAGGACACTTCCAAGTTGGTCTGCAGATTAGCGTTGGTCTGCAGATTCAAACATATGGCATATTCTATTCGTAACAGGGTCATTCTGATGCTGTTGCTGTCTAAAAGTCTGACGGAAAATTGCTGAACCCTGAAGCAAAGCCATACTCGTATTGTTACGGAAATAGTAAATTACCGATATCAAGAGGACAGCAAGTTAGTCGGGAAAATCTCGTCACTCTTGTATTTAATCTCCGGGTTCAGCCATTTTTGGTCAGTCTTTGGTAAAGGTTCACTTCTTCGCTTGTGGCAAAGCGTCTAGGTATATCGATCAACTAATGTAAGCCCAAACATGTAGGTAGTTCGGGGGGATGGGGGGGGAAGACCCCCCCCCAAAATTCGGTCCCGGGGGAGGGAGGGGGGATCCCGCCAGGGGAAAAAGAGGGGGGAGGGCCCCGGCAGGAGTCAAATTTTGGCCAAAATTTGAAAAAATCGACAGTTTTTTTGTGAATTTTAAGCAATTTTTACCAAAATTTTCGCCAAAAATAGTCAAAATCAGTGTTTTTTGGCCAAAAAAGGTAAAAATTGCGTCTTTCTTGGGAGGGGGGGGGGTCAAAAATGAGTTGACTCAGGGGAGGGGGGGGGGTCAAAAATGAGTTGACTCAGGGGAGGGGGGGTCCCACCAAGGGGGAAAGGGGTACCCAAAATTTTGGTGCTGTTACATGTATGAATGTAGCCTAATATATTTTTTTAAATTTTAGTAAATATTTCATCAGCGAAGAAGCATTGGACAAGCACAGAACTGGAAAACCACACAAAAGAAGGTAGACACGAAGTCTAGATTGAGAAAGAGCTAATAGCTGAACGTGTGTATTAAGCATGGGCACGGTTCATAGAATCATTAACCGGTTAACCGATATTGCAGTTAATGCACTAACCGGTTAACCGATAACCGTGCCCCATACCCATGCCTAGTGGATACGTTTGACAACTTATTTGGTTCAGCTTTAGTATCTGGCATTTAGTTTAGCAACCTGAGTTTTCTTATTCGGCAGCAAAACTTGTCCTGTGTTTAATAACAACCTTATACCGCTAGAGATCAGCATCCCCTATTCTACCCAAATGGCTGCCGTTGGTGAAAGGCATTTTGTTAATTATCGTTCCAAGGGTCTCATACAGTACAGCCGTATGTCCGATCAACCTATTTAAATTTTAAAATTAAAAATCATGACACGATTTGATAGGATATATTCCTAGTGGCGTACTGGCGTCATTTTTTGCCGGCTGAACGGACATACCGCTGTAAGCAAGAGTACATAATGGGAAGAGTATGACACTCTTCCCATTGGCCAGCTTGGCAGCGCGGTAGATGCGTTGCACAATAACGGCCAAATAAGGACCCAAACGGGACCCGGTCCCAAATGGGTACCTGGTACCCAAACGGGCCCTGCAGGTACCCAAACGGGCCCTCCAGGTACCCAAACGGGACCCAGGTACCCAAACGGGACCCAGGTACCCAAATGGGACCCCAACGTATCTGATTGGCTGATTGGGGTACCCAAACAGGCCCTCCAGGTACCCAAACGGGACCCAGGTACCCAAACGGGACCCAGGTACCCAAATGGGACCTCTTTTCAAATTTAACAGCCAATCAGATTGCAGCAGCTTTTAGCTCCGCCTACAATCAAGCTACCGTAATCCCGCCTGCAGCAGCATATGCGACGTTGCTGATAATGCTCTTTCTAGAATTTTTTTGTATTTTTCTGCCACCAAAGACTTATTAGAAGACATAAACAAAGTCTTAGTAAACTGATGGAACTTAGTTAAAATTATTGTATATTTTTTAAAAATAACCGCTGTCAAAATCTCACTCTTTCTTTGCCTTTTTTATGCCATTTTTCAGAAATATATCTCAAATCAGCTGCGTCTTTGTTATTTGGGTCCTATAATAAGTCTTTAAGCAAGCAAAATTCTAAAAATTAATAAAAACAGCATTATTGCCTTACATACATATCAATTACATATGCTGCTGCACGCGGGATTACGGTAGCTTGATTGTAGGCGGAGCTAAAAGCTGCTGCAATCTGATTGGCTGTTAGATTTGAAAAGAGGTCCCATTTGGGTACCTGGGTCCCGTTTGGGTACCTGGGTCCCGTTTGGGTACCTGGGTCCCGTTTGGGTACCTGGAGGGCCCGTTTGGGTACCCCAATCAGCCAATCAGATACGTTGGGGTCCCATTTGGGTACCTGGGTCCCGTTTGGGTACCTGGGTCCCATTTGGGTACCTGGAGGGCCCGTTTGGGTACCTGCAGGGCCCGTTTGGGTACCAGGTACCCATTTGGGACCGGGTCCCGTTTGGGTCCTTTTTTGGCCGTTATTGTGCAACGCATCTACCGCGCTGCCAAGCTGGCCAATGGGAAGAGTGTCATACTCTTCCCATTATGTACTCTTGCTGTAAGGTATTAAGCATGACTGGACCACGGTTAATGGCAATAAGTGAAAGTATAAGTACAATCTTAAATTCTGTTTTTTCAGACTGAAAGCCCTCAAGGAGACCCCCTTTAGTCAGGCGGAAGCTGACGCTGCAGGCGGGATAGGGTCATACAAGAAATTGACTGTTGACTCTGAAATGAAAGTGATTTGATTGAGATTGTATTGAAATATATTGCTATGAATGCTTGTTCTGTACAATAAATTATTTGACCGTTTCTGGTTTGTGATTTTTTTATTGGAAAAAAGTAGAAAGTTTCGTATCGCATCTTATAATTTAGCTCGCTAAATAATATTCGCTTATATAGTTCTGTACAATATATGAATTGTTGACCGTTTGAGGTGTGTGATTTTTTTTCACAAAAGATTAAGTTCTTAACGCATTTTATAATTTAGCTGGTCACTATAAACCCACTATTCACTAATTAGTAGAGATCGGCCGGGGCCGGTGGCGGGCCGCGGGCCGCGGGCCGACCGGGCCGGGCCGACGCTCAGTCAGACGGCCCGGCCCGGCCCGGCTGCACTGCGGCCCGGGGCCGCGTGGCAACGGGCCGGCCCCGGGCCGCGGGGTGGAGCTTCAGCCTTGAACCAATCAAATGAAGTTATACATACAGAATGGACGTCACAAACAAACCCCTGTAGTCTTGGTCTTCACGGCAACTAGCGAGCTTTGTCTTCAGTTTAATATGAATGTATTTAAACGCAAGTGCTGTGAGCGGGAACTAAAACCATCGGCTGGTGGACTTATGAATCTCAGGCTTACCTAAGTTTATAAGTTGACTCAAGTGCGCTGCAACAATGTTAGGATTAGTGCAGTTGAAGCTTTTTGTAAACGCCTAAGCTGAGACTTAAGTTTATTGAATTATTTGGTGGGGTACTGGGGTGCACCCCACCTGCAACAAAACTGATACAAGTTTCAGTTTTTTAGCTTTCCGTTCAGCGTCTGCTATTCATTAATTCATTCTACAGCTAGAGTGTAAGGTCCGAGAGCTCGCGCTGTCTTATCAAAGCAACAGCTGGGGAATAACACTGCTACTTTAACGGGCAGCTTTGTGTTTGTAATGCAAAAAGTTACAGTTGTATGTAAATTATTAGTGAGCTACAATCGTCCTTGGATTTTAGCAGTCTTTATTACTGATCAAGCCGACCAGGGCCCACCGGGCCGACCGGGCCGGTCCCGGGCCGATTCCCGGAAAACAGCGGGCCGGCCGGGCCGACCGGGCCGGCCGGGCCGACCGGGCCGACCGGGCCGGCTGGGCCGACCGGGCCGACCGGGCCGGCCACCGGGCCGACTGCTATGGCCCCGGGCCGGCCCGGGGCCGGCCCGCTGCCACGCGGCCCGGGGCCGGTGGCGGGCCGCGGGCCGACCGGGCCGACCGGGCCGGGGCCGGCCCGGTGAAATTGGCTGCGGCCCCGGGCCGGCCCGGGGCCGACACTTGGCTTAGCGGCCGATCTCTACTAATTAGGGTCGATGGATCTTTGCAGACGTGTGTAGTGTTCGTTCAGCCTGCATTATGAAAGTTGGTTCACCCTTGGGCTGGGCACGGTTACACGGTACGAACCGTGTACACGCTAAGCTTAGCGTGTACACGGTTCGGGGTCACTATCCGCGGTTACTTAGCGGTTACAGCGTGTACACGTTAAGACACAGTAACCGCGGATACTGTAACCGTAAACGGATAGTGTAACCGGTTACTCTAAATGGATAGTGTAACCGCCAACCGGTTACTCTAAACGGATAGTGTAAACGGTTACTGTAAACGGATAGTGTAACCGGTTACACTATCCGTTTTCTGACTTCGTGTACCCGTTAGGGTTGTTTTGATGTGGAAACTGCATCAAATCAAAACTTTTGATGCAGTTTTGATTTTTGATGCATCAAATCAATCGATTTTCAAAAGGTCCAAATGAAATCAATCGATTTTCAAAAGGTCCAAATCAAATCAAATCAATTGATTTTCAAGAAGCCCGCAGCAAATCAAATCAAATCAATTGGTTTTTGAGAGGGTACACATCAAATCAAATCAATTGATTTTTGAGAAGTCCACATCAAATCAAATCAAAACTAAAAAAATTACTTGGGTTCTGCTGATGCAGTTTTGATGTAGTTTTGATGCAGCGTGAAAAATTTATTCTAATTTGTAAAAATCTAGTCTCAGCTTAAGGACGCGAGAATGCGTAATCATATAGAGTACACTTACTATTATATAGTTTTATTATATAAATTGCACAGTTGTACCTATTATCGGCGTGTTGACACTGTGACCTCACACTCAGACCTCACAATATCATAACAGTTTCTCTCGGCAGAAAGGCTTGTTTACATCCACGATGCCCCTTGACATGTTCTACTTCTGCGTTGTAAAAATGTGAAACCAATCAAAAAACAAAAAATTTTCACCTTCGACAGCATCCCGTACCCGTTGACATAGTAGGCCTATCACATACAATTTTTCAACTTACAGTAGTTACATCAAAACCGCATCAAATCAAAAGTATTCGAACATCAAATCAAATCAATTGATTTTTGAGAAGCCCACATCAAATCAAATCAAATCAATTGATTTTTGAGAAGCCCACATCAAATCAAATCAAATCAATTGATTTTCAAGAAGCTCACATCAAATCAAATGAAAATGGGTCGCATCAAAACAACCCTAGTACCCGTTAAGAAAAATGTTCGTTTGGCTGCTGGATTTATGTAAATTAGCCTACAACCGTGCGCAAGCGATTTGCCTGTGTGTTACTTCATACGCATGTGTGTGCAAGCTATACTCTTAAAGATATATAAAGGCATTTATTTATACTGACAGTTCAGCATTGTTCCAGTAGCTCATATGGTAGCTTGCTGGTCTGCAGATCTAGAGATGGGTGGTTCGTATCTTCCCTTGGTCATTCTTCCCCCTCTGCTTCTTGACGTTTAGTAACCGTGTAAACGTTTAGTAAGCAACTGTTTAGTAACCGTTTACTAAGTGTAACCGTTTACACGGTTAGTATCCGTGTAAACGGCTGCACGGATACTTAGCGTGTAACCTTTACACGGTTACACGGATAATCAGCGCGTACACGCGGATAATTGCAGTAACCTTAGTTAGCGTGTACACGCGGTTACTAGCCTTCGAAACTACCCGTGTACACGGCTAGTGATTTTGTAACCGTGCCCAGCCCTAGTCCACCCCCATCCCCAACACGTCACTATTTGGTGTCTTCCAAGATTACAAATTTTCAACCCTTCAAAATCGTTAATAATAATAATTTTATTAACCAATAGACACATCTGAGTAAAACAAAGGCACTTCACCACAACATATTGCATAACCCGGTTCATATTAGTCCGTTTGTTAGCTAGGCACGTAATCTATGGACTATCCAACTAAGTAACTGAAGTCTGCGGCCTGCGCTACATAAGGGGCGCTCCGGGAACCAAAGATTTGGGCTATATTTTTTGAAAACAGCAAAAATGACCTGTCATTCTTGAAGAAAAGTTGTCCAGAATGCTATTTGGAATGTTTTGACGTGTATATCTTCATAACAAAAACTTTGGAAAAAATTAGACAATTTACTGATTTTATTCAACTTTCAAACTCAGCAAGTAAGCTAGTGCATCAACGATTTTCATTCGATGTTTTGCAAAAATTCGACACCGAGTTAAGATTCGCTTTAATTTAAAATTAAAACAATTTTATTGCGCTCTGTGCAAAAAATTTACGAAAAAATCAATTTTTAGAAGCATCAGACTCAAATAAAGGTAGTGTGAATACAAAACCAATTTTTCGGCATTCGATTACAAATTACTGGTACGGTGTTTTTCTCCAAAATTTTGCACAATAATAGCCTTTAACTCTGCGCAGTTGAACAATTTTTTCTTTATGTAAAATTTACTCTAGAATTTTTTTATATGATTTTTACTGCTCAGAGCTAGACTTCAAAAACACTGGCAATTTTTTCGAAACCCAGTAGGATTGCTTGAAACCAAAATAACGCTCAACTAGAGAAGCACAAAAGCTCACGTCGATATATAACTTATGATTATACGTAAAGATTGAGCAGAGTTATCGTTTGCCGAAAATTCGCTCACGTTCAGTGTTCTGATAGTCACGTGACAATCTTAAACTTTGCCGCATGCGTTTTTTTATACCATACTATGTACGTATTTGTATGGTAAAGTTTTACTTTTAGTAACGTTTTTTATAAGTTCTGAGGTAACCCCCGATTCCCGGAGCGCCCCCTTAAGGCAACACGGTCGATTTAGCTAAATCGCTGGGTAAAGATCATATCAGTTAATCTCGTTTTTTAAGCGCCAACTGCAACCTTTATTGGTGCAACGCGCTTAAACCGATTCAATGAATTTTAAGCATAGTTTAGTTGTGCTTCGATCGAACATTAATACGAACTGGGCTTATGCCGAAATTAGACTATAACATGACTGCATCCTTAAGCAAAAGTAGAAATGTTAAAGACCTCTTTCCACAGTTTTTTGTTGATAACTTTTGATACGAAAGCGCTGTGTTAACTGTCGCAAACCACATACTTTAATTCGGTCGCAGACAAGGCAGACTCATACTTTCCTCCGTATACGTGAGCAAAATAACGAAAGTATATATTGAAAACTACCAATAACACACACAGTATCACAAGCACGTTTTATTTTCGCAATTATGCCAAAAGAACGGACAATCTGCATCGGCTGTAAGTATGAATCGACCATAGCTTAACAAACAAATCAACAATTTTCAAATTTGCAAAGCATTTGAACTGAAGCTGCTGAATCATTAATCAAATATATTCAATCAAGTTACTGACTTGTGTCGAGTCGACGTAGTTTCGGTGAGCGGACGAGAAACGAAACGGTTCACATTACGAATGATTTAATTAGCCGCACTCTCTAGCTAAGTTGTCTGTCTGCTCTGCTGTGATTGATAAACTATACAGCTAAATTTTTACTGTAAAGCTAGAGAATTAAGCTACGTGCTTTTCTGTGCTATAATATAAAGCTGAATAAAACAGAATAAGACCCTAAGAATAAATATTGTAGAAGTTCCTAAAAAATAAGTCGGTGCAATCGGCTGTAAACAAATTGCGCTAATACGGCCGATAGTAACAAACATTGCAATGGAATGTTAGAAAGAGATTAGCATAAAAATAAATAAATTAATAAATAAATAAAGCCGGTTCACTTGTCTGTACAAAGTTTGGGAAAAAAACATAAAAAAAATTCACATTAGCTATGCAAAACTTTATATAAATAACAAAATTTTTGTAATTTTACAATTGCAAAACTTTATAACATAGTACGTAAACTTTTACAAGTTTTGATAAACAGACAAACATGAAGCGAGCTACACAAGAATAATCAAATCACCAGGAACTTAGACTATAACTGAGATATTACGATACTTACGTTTTTATCGCCAATGATCCTTACCGATCCCTACACTGGATTAAATGGATTAGATTAAAATTTCTTTGCTAAACAACCTATCTCAATGCAGAGATAGACTGACAAAATGTTGTGCAAAAGCGGGAGGTGTCATAAACAATTTCTATGGCAAATTTTGTGCATGAAAGACGATGTCAGGAGTTTTTGGCAATGCATATATAAATCCAATCCGTTCAGTCCACTTTAGGAATGGACCCTAACACTAGGATGGCATGCACAAAAACAGTCTGAGCTCAGTCGTAACTCGTAGGTGAGACTTCCTTCACTTATGATTTACTTGAACTTCACAAAGTCCGAGTCGTACTTGTCCGTAAGCGAGCCCGTTAATCCTTAAGTAAAAGCTACAAAAATTTTGCAAAAATTGCAAAAAAGCTAAAAAACATTACAACTGAACTAGATCAAATTCATATCTGCAATAATAACCTATACAGTTTTTGTGCACTTGTTTACGGAACAAAGTTCCTTATGTACACAGAACACAAATGAACAGAAGTGGTAGGCAGGTGAGGTCTTCCTCAAATTTGGGATTCCGGAACAAGTTCCTCCCAGTTTTGACCTATCGCAACTTGGGACAAGCAAGCAGGGAAAAGATGGAAAGCGAAAAAAACTGAAAAAATGCTACAACAATATTAAAATTTTGCAAAAATTAATAATTTAAACGTAAAAGAGGAAAATTTCGTTTTTCTGAGTTCAAGGGCATCCGCTAGACATCGAGACTAGCCCCCCGAGACAACCCCCCCCCACAAAATATAATTTCTAAAACCCGGGTCAACCCTCCACAGACTGAGACCTCATCTACATGTCTACTTACGGACAAGTATGTAATAGACTTGGATCTATGCAACCTGTAGTAGTGCAAACCAAATTTTACGCTCAAATCAAGCATCACAGACAATATTGTATAAATAAACACACAGATTTACATAGAAAATTTGACAGTGTAAAATGCAATAAGGCATAGATAGATAAAGATTGCAAGAGACACAGGACTAAAAATTCATTGCATAACAAAGCAACACAGACGTAGGAATAAATAAAAAATAAATCAAATATATTAATAACAATGAAATATTACCATACCGGCTAACACCTCGGGTTCAACCTTGCCCACACTCGCTCCCAGCCCCCACCGTGCAAAAGAGGCCCACATTTTCCCCAGCAACCCCCCCCCCATTCCTTCAACGTCTCAGTTCCTCAAGATCACATTTTACCATTACAAAAACGGTCACAATTATAAGACAAAATAGCACTTAACACGCCCACCCCCCGATTTATACTAAAGTGTGACAAAACAGGTTGCGTCACTTCCTTATTTCAGTGGCATGACTTCCGCGACTACTTGCTGTACTCTTGATAGTCAAAATCTGTTCTTTTCGTAACGTAATCATATGCAATGCTTCCTTTTCTCAAGTGGTACAACTACTATTTTTTGCCAAAGTCAGGCTTTAGTAAAATCGGTAATTAGCCCCCCTCCATACATGTACCAGCACCAAAATTTTGGGTACCCTTCCCCCCCTTGGTGGGACCCCCCTCCCCGAGTCAACTCATTTTTGACCCCCCCTTCCTGCCAAGAATGACGCAATTTTTACCTTTTTTGACCAAAAAGCACCGATTTTGACAATTTTCGGCAGAAATTTTGGTAAAAATCGCTGAAATTTTACAAAAAAATGCCGATTTTTTTAAATTTTGGCCAAAATTTTACTCCCTCCGGGTCCCTCCCCCCTCTTTTCCCCCTGGCAGGACACCCCTCCCTCCCCCGGGACCGAATTTTGGGGGTGGGGTCTTCTCCCCCATCCACCCTCCAACTACATGTATGCCCCCCTCCCCCAGTTTCAAACCATCTCACTGACCAGGCTGTATGAAACAAATTATAGAACACAACTACTGCCCCCATCAAAATCTCCAAGCTAACATCCTTAAATCACTTGTATGCCCGCTATCCCATCCGCCAAGCCATTCCCACTGTGTCCCGGCTCTGGCTCAGTCTGCTGCAGAACGGTGGGCGGCAGCAGCTGTCCCAGAATCTGGGAGCAAAACTGGAATATGGCCGGGACGGTCTCGGGAGGGTGGCGGGCCAGCCAGGCATGATGCAGTATGCCACGGATTTCCAGTACTCTAAAGCAGACACTGGCCCGTATTCACATACTAAAACTAACGCTTAAACTTACACTTGGTGCTTACGGTGTTTACACTTGTTACACTTGTTTACACAGTGTTATTCATAAACTTAAACTTCTAACATACTAAACATACTTAAGCGCTAACACTTAGCAAACGCTTAGCGTTAGTATGTGAATAACACTTAGTATGTGAATTCGGGCCCCTGACTGCTAGTGACTACTAAACTAAAAGGAAGTATTAAGCCCGGTTTATACTCGAGGTTGCCTATTGCAGCGTCGCCCGTCGCCTCTCACGAACTTCAATGAACTGCAAGGCTGAGGTTGGATTTCACAAAGGTTGTCTTGCAAAATGCAAAGTGTTGAATATTCAAGGCTCACGTAAATGCACCGTAATAAAAATTAACACTGTCTCCATATTATTAAAATAATCATACTTATTTAAACCATACACATATTTTTGCTGGTCATTTGGACGATTATATCACTGACATTATCTTTATAACTAAAGAAGTCTAAAATCAGCTAAATCTTGTTCCTTTGGTAAGGCTGCAAGAACCGCGATCAGAGGTTGCTAGCTCGCATTGAAGAAAATCGAAGCTTGAAAACTATAAAAATAGCGTTGGCCTCGTGGCGTTCGAAACTAGCTAGCCCTAGGGTTAATTAATACTTACATCGCTATGTCCGTTCAGCCGGCAAACTTACGAAGTAATCAGACAACACGTTAATCTTATGGACTATTAGGATGGAATGCATAAAGGCAGTCTTAGCTCAGTCTTGCTAAACGCGGTCTAAGGGCAACCTTCTAACCTAAGTAATACGTGTAGAATTTTTCGTTACGATGTTCTAAATTACTGAAATACAACGCCTTAGACTGGTTTTAACGTAAGACTGCCTTTATGAATTCAACCCTTAGTGGCGTGATTTTGATTCTTTTCGACTGAGCGGACGTCATACGGCTGTAAGGATGAATGAATCGACCCTTCAGTCCTACTTATTAGCCAAATCGGTGCGCTGGGTCAGCGACAAATTGGACACGCCCACGTTGACCGTCTTGAAGCCCACCGAGCCACCAGTCGACGGGTTGGCACCAGCGTTGCATAGGGCTTGGCCCAGTCTCAAACAATAATAAAAAGTAAACTTTTTGAAAAAATCGAGTATCTTAAAATGGGTGATCAGAGAAGAAAAAGAAGATGCCTACGCCCTAAGTTTAATCTGAGGGCAATAATTACGACAAACCAGAAAATGTGTAAGCGTCACAACTGTCATGCGACATACAATGAAGATCTTCCGATCACCCGCTTTAAGAATTCCAAAAACAAACCGCAACACTTATTCACTAGGAATTGAGCCAACTGATATTCTTGTCCTTAAGCTAGTTCGTGACCTAGTCCGTTTGTCCCTAAGCAACCTCTTCGAGACAGTTTTAGTTTTTGATTGACGTGACTGACATCTTGCAACCAATCACCCGAGGTTCTCAAGCTATTCGCCTTGTCCTGCGAAAGAAGGCTCGCAATGCGTACTCAAAACTACTTCATGACGTCTTTTTGATCTGAGCCAGACAGTATACAACTAAAATAAAAACCTCAACTGTCATAGGATCATACCTGGAAGCGACTATCAGTAGCTCAATGGCAATTTGTAGTTCGGCTAGCATGACGGCGAAGTCGAAATTATAGGGCAGACTGGATTTGACGGTGGATAGAGACTGCAGACATCGAGACAGCTCAACACGGGCACGCTAAAAACAATATCACTAAATGGCCGTTTCAGTGTAAAACCTGAGACTTCACTCAAAACGGAATTTATTCAGCAGATCATAATATATCAGATATTATATCTGACACTAGATAACCAAGAATATATTGAAATTCACTTGAAGATAATCAAAAGAAGCGACGAATTTTCCAAGTTAATCTTTTTTCTTAATCTCTGAACGTATGTATGCTGTTAGTATTAGGATCGATTCATACTTACAGCCGCATGTCCTTCAAGCCGAAAAAATTACGAAATACTAAAAAACGTCACGTGCTGATCTTCGCTAACGGTTGACAGTGGCATCACTTTCGACGGCTGAACGGACAAACGGCTGTAAGTATGACTCCACCCTAAAGCCCGGTTCATATTCGCCCTTGTCCTTGTCCCTATAAAATTGTCCTTAAGCAGTTTCAGGAAAACTACACGACCTAATGAGCTTGAAGCTTGAAGGTGCTCCTTTTGTTCAGTGCGTTTGTCAGTGTATTTACATAGGCAAAAGTACGCCAAAAAGCCTAAAAGTAGCCCTTACTTGGGCATTGCTAGCACAAACCACATCAAGCCAATCAGGCTGAAAGTTGGCATAGTAGTAGCCCACATGTAAGCGCAAAAGCGTATGATCCGGATTTTGGATATGTATTTTCAAATTAAAAATTGAGGGCGAAAAAGTGAAAAAATGGCCGTTTTTGGGCCCGCCAAATTTGAGTAATTTTACATTTGGCGTCATTGCTCAGGCCATGGGCAAAAATTAAAAAAAAATGGATCATAGAGCTTGAGATATGACGTCAGGCTATCGAATCATGTATAAATCAGCTTCGGCAGTGTTACAAAAATTTCGAGTGAAGGAACGCTTTGTAACCACAAAAAACTTTTTTTTGCGCCTATGATTTACACGTAAAATTGAATTTTTGGGAGCGTCTAGAAAAAATTTGGCAAAAGTATTGGTTTCATTTTGTTACATCTGCGATGTGCCTCCCCTGGGGCTACATTGTGTGCAAATTTGAAGCGAATCGGAAAACCTAAAATTTCCACTTTTTCAGGTAGCCCCCCCCCCTTAAGCCTAACACCAATAAATACCAACTTTAAAAATCCTTCCAGAAGCTTGTTCCAGTTCCACTGCGTCAGGATCCAGCAAAAGTTGCAGCAAAACCGATTGTTTAGCTGCGGTTTGCTTCTGTTTCGCTCGTCGGCCAAATTTCGGCGATTCTCCCAGCAGACTATCACAGACCTGGGACTCAATGTGAGCGGCCTTTAGTAGCTGCCGAAAAAGACCGGTCAATTTGGGCTCCCAAAACCAAGTGCAGCTAACTAATAGATCTGTGTTCAAAAATTGCTCCTTTAGATCCAGCTCAAAATTCCAGGCACAAGAAGCGGTCAAAAAAATAGCTGGATATGCCAGGGTTGGCAGATTAATGGCAGAAGCCCGGGTGGGGGGATAGAGCCACGAAAACGATGCCAGACAATTTCTTTCAGTGCAGCAGCTAATTAGTGTTTGTAGGCGACTAAGTAGGGTAGTATGGAATAGGAACATACTTTGCTGCTCAAGTGCTGATTTACTGACCGCAAAAGGATCTAATTTTAGAGCGTCCAGTTTTTTCTTGCAATTTGGCTCTAAACTGTCAAAAATGGGAATGAAAAAATTGTAAGGGCTAAAGCCGTGGTGCTTTGCCGTATCGATTGGCGTTTCATAAAACACCAAACGAATGCGAGACGCAAACAGAAAGTTCTGCACAGACGGTTTTTGCCTCAGAATAGTGGCCAATCGTCGGCCTAATCTGAGCACGGCCACATCTTGGAACAGCATTTGTAGATCTGTGAAAATTCGCACAAAATCAGAATCGCCAAGCTTTTCAGCAATACTTGGTTCTACTTCAATCGAAGGTGCTAAAATCAAACCGGTCTGGGCGCACTCAAACTGCAGCATAGCTAAGTCTTGCTTTGAAATTGCAACTATTGCATCAGTCAAATCAGAAATTGCAAAGTGCAAAAAGACTGCATTCAGTTTGCATCTAAAACTGCCCTGAATTAGTTTTGAAATTTCGCTAGCCAGCAAATGTGACTCCAAAGTCCACGGAAGAATCAGCGCTCGATATTTCACGCTGGCATGATCTTGAATTTGCAATTCGGGCAACGATGCAGGCTTTAGCTTGGTCGACGCCAGTAGAAGTCCATTTAAACTCGAACAAGCCAATTTCAGTGAATCTAAATTTTTGGCACACACTCGTATCACATTATTACTCACATTAATATTGAACGCTTCGCTATTCTGAAACATACAGTCACTGATATGAACACTGACTAGCATCGCGCTAGTATCAGTTGCAGACTGAATTCCGCTAAATTGTCCCATTGTCCATTTCAAGCTGTCTTTGGGCAGCTTGGCCAAAAAATAATGCAAAATTTTAGCCATATTTTGACTCTCGCACAAAGACTGACTCTGAATTTCCACTCTAAATTCGCCACTATGGGCAAAACATTGGTTAATGGACAAGTAGAGATGTCGTGGTCTTGCCAGTTGCCAACTTAGCCAATCGGTATCGGTCAAACTTTGGTGCGACTTCTCAAAACTAGCCAGACTAAAGTCATGGGGCAGTTTGCTCAGCGGCGATAGGGGCAAATGGCCATTTTGCAAACTGGACAAACTGCAAATGCTTGAACTTTTGACCCGATCGTCGAGTGTCAAAATTTGCTTGTCCAAGCCGTGAGCGCTTAGAACGGACAAAACGTCGGAATATTGCGGATCGCTGGAGGCCAAATCGAAGCAGTTTGTCTCTTGTCCGTTGGTCAAATTGGGATCGGCCCCGTAGGCCAAGAGTTGTGACACAATGGACAAGTCCTTCCGTTTGACCGCATCGTGGAGGGGCGTGTCTCCGTGGGCATTTGGCACATTGATGGCGGCGCCGCCTTCACACAGGATCCTGAAATTAAAAGAAAAAATGATGAGTCACAGTACAGCTTGGATTCGATCCTCCAACCTTCAGGCTAGTGGTCGATCACACCTCATACATGAAGGCGAGGCGGTTTGCCACACAAAAAAAAATCGCGGACGAAGAGTGGAAAGGGCCAAAAAAAATTTCAGTAACAATATCGTTAAAAAATGCATTTTTCAAAATCTAGGAGGTCCCCCATTTCAATGCATGTACGGTTTAAGGTTTTTTTTTTTTTTGTTTTTTTTTTTTTTTGCGGTTTTGCTGTGGTTTCATTGCGGTGCTTGTTATTCGTCGATCGTTCTCCCCTTAAATGCATCACAGTTTACATTTTGCTGGCACAACAATCATGAATCAACTTCATGCAGACTTACCAAACAAAACTAATTATTTCACGCAAAAACCACTATATAAATATCATCTACTTAACCAAAAAACAGTACCTATCTACTCAATTAAATTATTTAGCAATATTACTTAATAATATCCGCGGAGCCATAGGACGCAGCCCAGTGAAGTGGCGTATTCTTCAGATCTTCGGAATCAATCAAGTCCACCGGAACGCCACACGACATCAGCTGGCAGACGCGGCCAAGTCTAAAATAAGTATATTACAACTTATTAATACAATCACCAGGTTAATTCTTCAAAGAGATCAAACGCATTAGATTAAAATTTGTTCACTGGATACGTTGTCTCATGCTGGTTATTCTTAGCTACAAGTTAAGGATAATAACATACTAATTTTAATCCAACTAATTTCAGAAACACCATATTTATCCACATAAACGTAATCAATAGAAGTTAATTTGCCCCACACTAGCATATACTTCTAGTAAAAACGAGTGGATTCCTAAAAAAATACTATTCCGCGTTGTCACTCTGCCACTTTATTCAAATTTTCGGGACTATTTCTCGAGGGCTGACTTGATGAAGCATATTATATGCATATAACTGAGACGGTAAACAAACACTCACCTGGCCTGAGCAATGGCCTGCAGCAGTTCCTGGTGGAAAATCTGGACGATCTGTTGCGCGCCGGGATTCTGGCAGGCCAGCTGGTAGGGCGTGTGGCGCTCCGCATCGTAGACGCACGGATTAGCCCCGCTGGCCAACAGAGCCCGGACCGCGTCACCGTCCGACAGCTGAAATCAGAGGGGGGGGCTAATGAAACTCAGGAGACATACATGGATAAGGGGGGACCCAAAATTCAAAAAAACCGGCACCTTTTTGCGAAAATTTTACAAAATTTTTCAAATTTTAGAGTATATTGGTCGACCATGGGGGGAGGGAGGGTCCCCAAAAATTGGTCGGAGAGGCCCCCCAAAATTTCGAGCCCGTTACATGTATGGGGGGGGGCAGGTGATTAAACTAAAGAGGGGGGTGTTGCCCCAAATTCCGAATCTGGGGTGCGAAATGCGTGCTGGGTAGTGTTGGGATTTTTTTCGAGACGTACCCGAACCCGAAGCCCAACCATTCGTACCCGAACCACCCGAACCCGCACTTTGGCCAAATGAAGTGCTTGATATTACACACTTACTATATTTGAATATAGAATGTCAAAAAAGTGTGGAGCAATAGAGTCAACAGCCTTAGGCAAGGAATAAATCTTTTAATACTTAACGTTGAATAAAGTGATTAGTCAGCAGAAAACCGACTAAGTTTCAAGCCGACTCAAGTCATTATATATATATCAGGGTTGGCAAGTCTCGGGTTTGCAACCGAGACCGAGACTGAGACCGAGACCAGGCAACCGAGACCACCCAAACGAGACCTACGAGACCGAGACCAGCCCTTGGAGACCTTTTTTTAAATTTCAATTTTAGACAATTGAGGTATATATTTTGAAACGTGAAAAATTAGTGATTAAGTATAATAAAAGTGACCATTAGGTTGCGAGAAACATCAGTATAAGCACCGGATGCAGGAGAGTAATTGACAACCGGAGAAGAGGATCACTCTCCCGTTATTCTGACAACTTGAGACAACAAATAAGATTCTGACAACGCTATTGTAATTGACAATTGTAATTGATTGTAATACAACGCTATTGTAATTGACATTCTTACAAATAAGATTCTGACAACGCTATTGTAATTGACAACCGGAGAAGAGGATCACTTTCCCGCTATTCTGACAACTTTTGAATATTTTTTTGAAGTTTCGCACAATTCCTAGCAGGGCGTTTGGGCGTTTTAATACAGGCATGTTATAGTGTATACTGCATAGGTTGGCACTTTTGCAGTTTAACTCCGGTGCCAGCATAGAATCGTCCGTGATCGTGCTACGATCAGAAGTTCTAATAGTGGCACCATCACGGACCAGAAGAGAAGAGTTTCTACCGCTGACTCAGTTATGTGGGGGAAAGCCGGAAGGCTTGTTGCCTCAACTCCCAACCACCTTATAGCCAAAAATTCATTTGATTGTAGTGCCTAGGTTTTTTCAAATTCTTCATGTTTTGACATGCGGTATATAAAAGGTTGGGGCTCGCTCAAGAAAGTTCAATTAAACTGCACACTCGGTTCGCGCTTGGTAAAGTTGCAGAAGCCAGCATTTTTTTTATTACAAATTAACTACGAAGTTAGGACTATCTGGTAAATGATGGTCAGTATTTTACTTTTAACATAATATATATATGCTTGAAGTTGAAAGGTTCCAGATAAGTCAGGCAACCCATTCTAGCTCAAACCTTAGTTCGAAACTCTAGCTTGATAAAACTAGGGACGGTGTATAATACAAAGTTTAAACTTGAAGTTCGCTAAAATTTGTCAGTGCAGTGACATTCCCTTTCTGCAGCAGTGTTTATCTTTTCATGCCTCGCAGTCTTTTTTGAAATTTAAGATTTTCCAAAAAAAATGTTATTTTTTTTCCAAAAAATGGATTTTGTTAACCTTGTGGATTGGATTCAAACTGCCAACTTTTGAATTAACACTCGAACGCCCAAACCAACAGGCTATGAGGCAACGTACATAGATGAGTTATGAGTTTGTCAGATTTTTCGTAGCGGAGCAGACGTGTCGTTGCTAATACTGACAGATAGTGTCGACCTTGCGCTGGTTTAGGTTCACGCCTATTTACGATTTTTATTATTTACTAATGGATAAATGGTTTGTATCATATCAATCCAGCTTGGGTTGATATGATCAAACTACACGCGATTTATACTCGCTGTCACGATACGCGATTAATTCGAAAGACTAAAAAAGTTTATAAGCAAATTATTATAATGTCATTTTGGCATTTTCGAAAACTGCCGCTTATAAATTGTTCGCGCGAATACAGTTGAATGGAGTTCAGGCCTCGGGCTGATTTAGTTTCAAACCTTCGCTTGAATTAGAACTATTTGCGAACACTCACGCACACTAACACGTGTGCAGCCTTGCCGTGATGAAAGTCAGGAACAATTAAAAAAATTGGGATTGTTTGATAAAATAATATGTGAAGTTTGTCCTAGTATTTATTACAATATTGTAAAAACATGTTGATAATTTTTCGAAATTCTAAAAAATCGGTATATATAAAAATTTAATAACTTGGACAGGTACCCGAACCACTTTTTGCGTCCCCGAACTGACATGTAAGTTGTACCCGAACCCGAACCCGAAATGAAAAAACAACCCGAACTTTCGTCCCACCCAACACTAGTTCTGGGGCGGCTGAAGATTAGATCTGGGGTGATTAAACTAAACTCCACCACAGGCCACAACGTCTATATATGGGTGATGAGGAGCAGTCAGCGGAACTGAGAGTTCGATGAAAGGGGGCCGCAATATTTTTTTTGTTTGAGGGGGGGGGGGGGAAACCAAAACAGTCATCA
This sequence comes from Trissonchulus sp. WLG1_4, assembly GCA_030248245.1. Classification (NCBI taxonomy): domain Eukaryota; kingdom Metazoa; phylum Nematoda; class Enoplea; order Enoplida; family Ironidae; genus Trissonchulus; species Trissonchulus sp. WLG1_4. The sequence goes on along the minus strand of JASANF010015646.1, from coordinate 5,863 downwards.
AAACTCCCGTCCTCAAAGGGTCGCATAACAATCTAACACTAGGTTGCAAAAGAAGTCGACAACACTATCCATTGATATTTTAAAAGTTGCGCGCTGAAATGCAACTGTTTTAAAATCACCGCATTCCGAATGGAATTATTGTTTATTAATTACTGTGCAAAAACTCTAAACTTGCTTGACCATTAAATTTAGGCCACCACAATTAACGCACCAAAACGGCAGAATGCAGCAGTGTTCCTGCCTCAGTGATATTCCCATTGATGAGTTCACTCTGCGTATCTGCATCTAAAAGCATAACATAGAAATCGTGGCAATTCTCAACAATAAAAAAAATTTTCTCTGTGCAGGTGTAAGCAATCAAAAATTTCAAGCATTCTTCAAAACTTTCGAAAAAAGGCAACTCCAGTTTTTCTCACATTTTCGGGACCCTCATTGCTTGGACTCTTGTGGCCGGGTGGCGTGCACTCTCTAGAAATTATTGAGCTGATCCGCAAGCTCAAGTCATTCTAACACTGCTAAGGACAGAATTATAATGACACTCAAGATCAGCTTGTGGTATGATCTTTAATTTTGATCCATCCACATTGAAACAGTTACATATGTATGTATATAGATGTATATAATACAAAAATTACAAGATGGCAACAGAGAGATCATGAAATATATATAATGAGCTGCAAACCTAATTCTGACAACATGGACCGCAAAATATCGACCCTTCCGTCTTGCAGAGATTTGACCAGCAGTTTTTCCGGGGTATCATCTGACATCCTGAAAAAACAAACAAGTCGGCAAAGACATCAAACACAAAGGTCCTTTGACACCGTTTCTTCCAAAAAATTGGACAAATTCATCAGAGTCGTCCAAATTTTGACCAAATTCAAGCTGGGCCTCCATTTAAACTTGGGCTTAGGCTCAGGGCCGGTATTCATAAAAGTCGGGACAAAAAGGTCGGCTTTTTAGCCGTCAGTCAGGCTTGAAAAGGCCGGGATAAAAAGCCTGGCTTGTACACAAGCCAGGCTTTTTATCAGAGCTTTTTAGTAAATCATGGCTTCATCAAGCCTAGCTTTTTATCCTTGCTTTTAGGCTTCATGAAAAAAACAATAAAAACTACCTACAAGCCGGGCTTATACTCCGAACTTGACTTTTATGAATACCATAAGCACGACCTTTTATACCAGCTTTTATGAATAACAAAAAGCCTGGACAAAAAGCCGAGCTTGGTTTTATAAATACGTAAAGCCGGGATTTTGCTTGCACTTTTATGAATACGGGTGCAGGTTTTTTTTCCAAAAAAGGCTTAGGCTCAGGGAAAATATACAGTGGATGTTTTTCACTTTTTTTAAAATAAAGATTTTTTGGAGTACAGCATCTTAAGGGCAGCATTTTTTGTGTGGAACTCCTATCCACAAATCTGGATTTTCTGAGGTATGACCCCTTGCAAATTGCATTTTCAGTGTTTTTGGAAGTGAACGTAGGCCAAAATTTGAAGACAAAAATGGCTATGATTTTGTTTTTGGATAATTTTGAGTGCGTTATGATGTTTTTACGGGTCAGACTGAAGCGGGGGGGAGAAATTATTTTCGATTCTAATTCGCTTCCTACCCCATCTTTTAATAAAAATATGAAACCCCCATCGTCAGCCATGCCCCCAATCTGATCTCTAGCCCCCAAAATAGATGTCGCCCCTTTTAATAAAAATCTGAAGTGAAATTATTGGTGTTAAAACTCTTAGGGGTCGAATAAGTCGGAAAAACGGCATTTTTTCGACTAATGATCCGGAGTCCCCCTATATCCCCCAAACCCAGGGGGGGTTAAAATTGAACGCTCTTTCGAATAGGCTAGGTTAGAAGTTTGTAGGATGTAAGCTTTAGCTGGAAATCAAACTTTGTCCAAAAATTAAACTTCACATGAAATTTTTTGCGCAAAATTAGATTTAGGCAAAAATACTGAATTAAGTGAAGACCTGCTGCTACCAGTGAAAGAGCAACTTCTAAGCTACTAAATTCTGAAAAAATTTTGTAAATCGGTTCAGGCTTTGAAAAGTTACAAAACTTTTTCTGAAGCTACCAGGACCAGGCTGATTGAAGCGTTACAGCAAAAGTAAGGTTCAGTGTAAATTTCGGGCCATAGCTGGGAATTTTTTTAAAATATGGAGCTGCTTGGGGTATTTTAGTGCAGCAAATTTATTTTTGATGCTTATTAGCAGGTTTTCCCATAAAATTAGACCTTAGGCTTAGGCTTAGTGCTTAGGCTTAGCGCTTAGGCTTAGGCTGAATGCTTAGGTTAGGCTTAGGCTTAGTGCTTAGGCTGAGGCTTAGTGCTTAAGCTCAGGCTTAGTAGGTGGGTCAGAAAAGGCTTAGTCTTAGGCCCGTATTCACATACTAACACTAACACTTAAAGTTAGTGTAAACCCTAACTTTAAGTGCTTCGTATAGTGCTGCGAAGCACTTAAAGTTAGTGTTTACACTAACTTTAAGTGTTAGTGTTAGTATGTGAATACGGGCCTAAGGACACTTGCTAAGGACCTAAGTGTTAGTTGCTTGCATCAAATAAAAGGACACTTGCTACTGTGGAATCATAAATAAAGCTGTAATTTTAACCCGAAATTGACTTTCAGTGCCAGCTTGCTGCTGAGCATCAGTGACGTTTTCAAATCGTATTTATGGTATTCGCTTTCATTTAAAATCACTACTTATGCCTAACGATGCTTTATTTTCTATGAAAATGTAATTAATTGATTGTCTACGCGAAAAGAATCTAAAACTTTTGATATGCAAGCTCAATTTAACTATGTATATTTCGCCTATTTTTTCAGTTGGCAAAATTACGATTTTTAGTATAAATGAGCTAAATATGTTGCTAACAAAGCTGTATTAAATATATTAATATGTGTTACTTTATGACGATCAAACTTCAGGCTGATATTACGACTGTATTGGTCATAATTTTCGACGATTAGCCCTAATATATATGTCGAAAAACGATGATTTTCGACAAAAATTGGATTTTTTCGAAAAGGTATAAATCAACGTTTTTTCGCTTGTAAAGTGCTAACAATGAACTCAGCGCACGCGAAAACCTATAAAAACGTGTTTTCACGGCGAAAAAATATCAGTTTGAATTTCTCCACCCCCCCCGCCTCAGTTGCGCCGCTTTAACGTATCGTCTAGGCTTAGCTAGCAGGAGTTTTCCTGAAAATTTCCATTTTTAGTACCTAAGCCTGGTCCTAAGCTTAAGCCTGAACCTAACCCCTAACCGAACTGACCAGACGCAGCGTTTTTAGTGCGGAATGCCTGCGTTTTGATTTTGTCGCTGCGTTTTAAACGCCAGACTGCAATTCGACCTGCGATTCTATTGCCATTTTGATACTACGGACGCGTTGGTTTTAACGATGTTCGGGGAGCAATTTGTCACTTTTTTGAATCAGTAAAAACGCAGAAAACTGGCATGCGAGACGCACTGAAGCCGCAAAGCTTGTTCAGACGGTGCATTTCACTTGCGAGAACCTGCGTCTTGCGTTTTGCGTCAAAATCGCAGCGGCACAAACACACCGTGTGAATCGGCCTTAACCCCCAAAATAGCTGTCGCCCCTTTTAATAAAAATCTCAAGGAAAATTATTGGTGCTAAAACGCTAAGGGGTCGAAGATACGCGTTTTTATATATAGACCTAGAGGTACGTACCACTTATCAGTGGCGTACCCAAAAAAAATTCGTGGGGTGGAACGACTGTTCACACAGGAAAACCAGGAAATTTGAATTTTCTGTGAAATTTTTTCGATTACAGATTATTTAGATGTTTTTTACCCTTTCCATTCTTTTTTTTTCCTTTTTTACTTTACAGACTTTAGGAAGAAATTCAGGGAAAATTCAGATAATTTCACCCAGGGGCCGTATTCTCAAAATTACCTGCAGTTAGGCCGTGTTTACATTGAGCTTTTTTTCAGCTGCTCGAGCAGCCGAAAAAATGCTGCAGCTTTTTTTCGCCGTTTCCGGCTTTTTTTCAACTGCTCGAGCAGCTGAAAAACAGCTCGAGCAGCTGGAAAAAAGCTCGAGCAGCTGGAAAAAAGCGGATAAGTATGGCGGTCACTATAGACTAGCTGCTCCGTTGTCATGACAACGCTGCAGTTCCAGCTTTTTTTCAGTTCTCCAGCTTTTTTTCGCCGTTTTCGGCTTTTTTGCAGCTGCGCGAGCAGCTGAAAAATAGCCGGAAATGGCGAAAAAAAGCTGCAGCATTTTTTAAGCTGCTCGAGCAGCTGAAAAGGCCACCCCTGCGCGTTTGTGCCCCCCCCCCCCTCCTGGCAGCCCCGGCCCGAACCCCCACTTTTGGACAACTAATAAGAAAAATTCAAAACTTTCCGATCTATGCGTCTCCACTTGAACAAATTTGGCCTAAAATTTCTCAACATTTTCTGTGGGCTGACGCCCCCAGACCCCTGCAGCTCTGTAGTTTATTCTGTTCCTTGTTATAATCTTTTATTATTAAAACCTTGTATGTCTGAGTACATTATGCAGCACCTACTTGTTCGCTACGCTTGCTGATGTGACGGTCTTACCGGTCTTTGGTTTAAACGCTTAAAGTTTTAGAGAATCGCTTGGTATGAGGGCTGCCGTACCAACCACAATCATTCTTCTTGGCAAGTGTGGCTTGAAATTAAGTTTTCAATGCAAATTTTATCTTAAAATTTTAAAAACGGATTTCCGCGATCATTCTACTTTCTTGGCCAAGTGTGGCTTGAAATTAGTTCAATCCCGGTGTAGATAAAGTGCAGTTGGGGGGGATAGTGGACCTATTTTTTGGAGTAGAGCACCTTGATGGATGGATTTTTTTGTTATAGAACCCCTATCCACATATTTGGATTTTCTGAGCTATGACCGATTGAAAATTACATTTTCAGTGTTTTTGGAAGTGAACGTAGTAGGGATGGAAGTCTCATTTTTTTCCGAGACCGAGACCGAGACCACAAAACCGAGAAGACTACCTACACCGAGACCAAATTCCGAGACCGCCAAGACCGAGACTTTGGGTCATTTTTTGCCATTTTTTCTACCTATTCATTTGATGGTTTTTTACAAGTTTTTAGGTAAAATTAAGACCATAGTCAGACACTTTATGTATATATAACTAGCGGCAAGATAACGACAATTTTGGTTACATTTTTGGTTCTTTCCCTCTATTATAGATGACCATGTATTCTTGAATATTGTGAAATTTTGACCTCTGTCTCAAATTAGACGCAATTTGTCTTTGTTCTCGTCCTCTCAAAATTTGTCCTTGCCAAAAAATAGCAATTTTTAACACTGTTTGGTTCGAATTAAGTTAAAAATCGCTCCCGAGATTTTTGGAATTACCAATGTCTTGGGCTTAAGAGGAATTAATTAGATTTGCGTGCGGTGACGCTCTTTCATTGCCTTTGAGTGGGGACCCCTCAATCCCCTAGAACTACATTTTTAGTTGGGAGTAGACTCTTTTCCTAGATTCTTGTAGATTCTAATTTTTATTGTAGATTCTGATTTTTATTGTAGATTCTGATTTTTATTGTAGATTCTGATTTTTATTGTAAATTGTAATTTTTATTGTAGATTCTGATTTTTATTGTAGATTCTGATTTTTATTGTAGATTCTGATTTTTATTGTAGATTCCGATTTTTATTGTAGATTCTGTTTTTTATTGTAGATTCTGATTTTTATTGTAGATTCTGATTTTTATTGTAGATTCTGATTTTTATTGTAGATTCTGATTTTTATTGTAGATTCTGATTTTTATTGTAGATTCTGATTTTTATTGTAAATTCAGATTTTTATTGCAGATTCTGATTTTTATTGTTGTAATTCTAGATTTTTATTGTAGATTCTGATTT
>JASANF010015645.1:0-40057 GCA_030248245.1 Trissonchulus sp. WLG1_4 | reverse complement strand
ATCTACGTAATTATTCATCTTGTTGTCTCTAACAATCAAAAGCACTGACCAATATACATGGAAGACAGGGAAGGTTAGACCTTCTCGTCAATGTGAAGACACTCCCAGAGTATAGAGCGGTGTTGGCGCAGATACAGTGCAACAGGATTGGCCAGAGCAGAATAGGAATTCGTAGCGCAAGCGAATCTGGTGAGGGGCGAATAAATTGGCTGGTCATCGGCGTCGAATGGAGCAGACATGGGGGGGCAATTGGACTGAGCCGATCTGAAGGGGGTGGCGCTGAGATTTTGGCCCGGTTCCCGACAGCTGCCAATATCCTTCTGTTTGTCCGAATAGTGGTAGGTGTCGGAGACCATGTGGGGCCAGGTGAATAGGAAGGCGCCCATTTCCATGATGAATATACCCACGCCCAAAAAGGCCGGCTTAGATCGTCGCCCGCCAAAGTAGCTGACCGGCACACAGCACAGCACATTGTCAGCCAATGTCATTACATTTGCGTGATGCGCCCCAGGGTGGAGTCCGGGAAATCGAAACGACGCTGGATGGTGGACAGCACCGAGGGAACCAGACCGTTAGCCAGCAGGCCCTGAAACAGTAAATGAAAAATCAGTTCCAGGCTCAAGCTTTATATGTATAGACAACAAAAAACGTACGTAACAAAAAACTTACCCGGATAACAAAGTTATAAGCAACACTGTGCTTAGGCCGTAGGCAACTGGCAACACTAACAATGAAAGAATATGTTATAAAACATTTTTTATATATATATATATATATATATATATATATATATATATATATATATATATACTCTTATTTTTACTTTTTTCTTTAACGGGTAAAAAAGCTTTAATATTCAGGGCAGAGGTTCTTGCCAAAATCTGGGTCAACTGTCCCCCCGGTTTAACGCCATAAATATCCTAATTTCGCGAAATTTTCGAAAAAAGAATCTCCCTATTCCCCTCCTCGTCTGTCTAGTGTTATTCGGAAACATATATACTTCAAGTGAAACAAACTGTAATACAACCAAAAGCTACCAAAAAACTAAAATAACCAAATAAAAACAAAAATTAAATAGATATCTAACCTGTAAACAGCAAAACCAGCACATGGAGAAGAGCATCCATTTTTTGGAGGCAAACTTTTGCAAGAAGGCCGGCCGGTAGCTGCCAAGGCCGCAAAGGGTTAGGCGGGGACTGAGGGGGGCCAGGGGGCGCTTGGGGGTCGCGCCGGAGGGGCCAGGCTCCACCAGTTCATAACCAGTGGCCCCATTGGTTACCCCGTCGGGGCCCGAGCGAATGCTCTCGATTCTGTTCCAGTTTGGTGCCGAACTATCGGCCTCAGTGGCAGCAGTGGATGGCGTTTGTGCCAGCAGGCTGGTGGAGGGCAAAGCCTGGGCGCTATCGCTGTCTACTTCCGTGCCAAGATCTTTTTTCACTTCCATTCTTTGGTAGCTAATCTGCTAATATAGAGGTGCGCATATATACATGGGCGTGGGGAGGTTTGGGGGGGTTCACCCCCATCCCCCAGAAGGCATCCTCACCCCCCCCCACCCCAGACAGGTCCGTCACCCTCACCCCCCAGAATGTTTCGAAGGTAGCTCACGGAGCAAAAATTAGTGGCTCACGAAGCGAGATTGGTGGCTCACGAAGCAAAAATAGCCGGAAAAGTTGCTCGGCACCCCGACCCTCCCCCGGTGGCTCACCCCCCCCCCCAGAATTCGCTAGCTGCCCACATATATATGGTGGTGCGGGGAAAAAACCCTATTTTCAACTTTTCGGGTCGTCCTGTGCTCCACATAAATCGGATCCATTAATGCTCGCGGCTGTTATAACGGCCATCTTTCGCCTAACTGTTGCACTAATAAAATGAATTCTAACTACTCATGAATCTGAGTAATAAGCCTCGAAACCTCCGGGGAAAAACCCTATGCGGGAAAAAACCCTAATGCGGGGAAAAAACCCTATCGCTTTTTTCGGTTGTTCAATTAGCAGTCATTTCATCGTGTTCTACAACTCTTAGGCTGCAGTATATATGGACTAAAAAACCATTTCTCCGACAGTCGACACCCATGCAACTCACAATGATTGTTCAAAAATCGACCCTTTTTGGTAGAAATTACTGCTGCCCAAATATGCATTTTTCAGTATTTTAAAGCATTGAAAACAGATTTTTGCGCTTATTAAGTTAGAAACGGTAGACAAACACCGCCGGCGTCTACCATTCTTGGATTTAATCGAAGGAAATTCAACGTGAGTAGGAAGCGAACGTAAGTTTGAAGCCAAAAACGGCTATAATCTTTGTTTTTGAATAGTTTTGAGTGCTTGTCTTAAGACGTAGCTTTCCTTCGCGCAAGGCTATGCACATAAACATATATATAAATTGCAAAATTACAAAACTAAGCCTAGCCTCAGCCTGAGCCTGAACTGAGCTTGATATTAACTCTGGGACTAAGCCTAAGCCTAAGCCTAAGCCTAAATCCAAATCTAAGCCTAAATTTTAGTATATATTTTTAAAAACACACACGCACACTCACATGTGCATAGTCTTGCGAGAAGGATAGCTTCTCTCACAGGAAAACCAAAATACTGAATTTCGACTAAAAGGCGAAAATTAGACGAAAATAAGGCGTCTAATTTTCGACTATTTTTGAAATAGGCGAAAATTAGACGAAATTACGTCTAATTTTCGCCTATTTTAATCCAGTGAAAAATAGGCGAAATTCAGTCGTTATTTAGACGACTTTTTTAGCCTATTTTCAATCGTAACGAAAATAGGCGAAAAATAGTCGAAAAATAGGTGTCTAAATTATGTCTATTTTTCGACTATTTTTAATCGTAACGAAAATAGGCGACAAATAGTCGAAAAATAGGCGTCTAAATAACGTCTATTTTCAATCGCAACGAAAAAAGACGAAAAACAGTCGAAAAATAGGTGTCTAAATAACGTCTATTTTTCTCCTACTTTTAATCGTAACGAAAACAGACGAAAAACAGTCTAAAATTAGGCATCTAAATAACGTCTTTTTTTCGACTATTTTCAATCGTAACGAAAGTAGGCGAAAAATAGGCGTCTAAATAACGTCTATTTTTTGACTGTTTTTAATCGTAACGAAAATAGACAAAAAATAGTCTAAAAATAGGCGTCTAAATTACGTCTATTTTTCGACTATTTTTAATCGTAACGAAAATAGGCGAAAAATAGGCGTCTAAATTACGTCTATTTTTGACTGTTTTTAATCGTAACGAAAATAGACAGAAAATAGTCTAAAAATAGGCGTCTAATTTAAGTCTATTTTTCGACTATTGTTGGTCAAGTCGAAAATAGGTGAAAAATGGATGTTTTTTGGACGCCTATTTTTAGACTGTTTTGATCCAGTTCCAGTTGCCCAATGTTTTCTTCACTTCATTTTCAGTTTTCTTCAGTGTATTATTACCGAGCCATAATGCTTTGTATTTATCCACATATGTATATGGCATATATATTTTTGTATTTATTTGCATAAATGTATATCTACCTTTTTATGCGATGTATTTTAAATTTAGGCTCATTTTTATGATTTAGCATAGCCTCATTTTTTACATATCTAATTTATATATACTCACATGTTAGTGTGTAATTTATGTACACGCTAATGCTTAAAGGACCGCAGATTTACATGGGGGCATACATGTATGAGGGGGGATGGGGGACCCCACCCCCCCCCCCAAAAAAAAATCGCCGAGCCGGGGCCGGGGGGCACAGGAAAAAAATTTTCAAAAAGTGACTGAAATGTGACGGAAATCTCAAAAAACCATTTCTTTCTTATTTCGGTTTTATTTCCTTTTCATTTCCTCTTTATTTTGAACAATTCTCACTTTCTGCAACATTTCGGACACATTTCTGCTACTTTTCCTTCAACTTTCCGCAACATTTCCTTCAATTAGTGCAACTTTCCGCCACTTTTCGGCTGCTATTTTTTCTGTAATATTTCCTCCACTTTTCGATTCAATTTCTGCCTTATTTTTGACATATTTCGATCATATATTTGGTTATTTTTGAATGGGTTACTTCAACTTTTTCCTAAACATACAATCTATTTTCGCTAATTTTTCTACAAATTTATATAGTCTAACTGGTATATACCGGTATTGGAACAATAGGTGACACTCCTAGATTCCGGAGGTACTTTCAAAGTGATATTATCACGTTATCTGAAATCTTGCCACGGCTGTTATTTCATGCCATAATAACGTTTCAAACTTTCGAATAGTAAAATGGTTGCTTCATTATCATTTTTATCAATAAAACTACTTTCTAATTCCCGGAGTGCCACCTATTCCACCAGTACTGGTAACAATTAGACTATATTAGTAGAGACATTATCGAAAATAGAAATATACTTAGGAAAAAAAATTAAAAAATGAATTCAAAAATAACCAACAATATGATCGAAATATGTCAGAAACAAGGCAGAAATTGAATCGAAAAGTGGAGGAAATATTACAGAAAAAATGGCAGCCGAAAAGTGGCGGAAAGTTGCACTAATTGAAGGAAATGTTGCAGAAAATTGAAGGAAAAGTAGCAGAAATGGTGCAGAAATGTGTCCGAAATGTTGCAGAAAGTGAGAATCGTTCAAAATAAAGAGGAAATGAAGAGGAAATAAAACCGAAATATGAAGGAAATGGTTTTTTGAGATTTCCGTCACATTTCAGTCACTTTTTCAAAATTTTTTTTCCTGTGGGGGAGGGCGCCCAAAATTTGGGCAAAATTTAAAAATGTCCCTTTTTTGCTAAAATTTTGCAAAATTTAGGGTATTTTTGGCCGATCAGGGGGGGGGAGGGTCCCCAAAATTTGGCCGGAGAGGCCCCCCCAAAATTTTGACCCCGTTACATGTATGCATGGGGGGTCGGCGTCCAAGGTGGGGGAGGTAAGCACTACCAGCCCCAATATTTTAATTTTCGGGGAGATAAGCTCTTCTTCAGTTTGATTTATCTAGACTGCTCTAAATTTTGAGAAATTTTTAGGAACTCGCTTTAAAGTCTTCCATAAATCGGGACCAGTGGCATACTGAGGGGGGGGAATAAGTCCCGCTATAGAGATTTTAACCCCTTTCCAACATTTGGATAAAACTTACCCAGTAAAATATATGGGTTACAATTATATTATAAGTCTTCGGACTGTTTTCCTCCTATTTTTTGCCTTTTTCGACTACTTTTCGACTATTTTTCGCCTTTTTTCGACTACTTTTCGACTGTTTTTCGACTAATTTTCGCCATTTTTCGACTACTTTTCCACTATTTTTCGACTACTTTTCGACTAATTTTCGCCTATTTCTCGACTACTTTTCGACTTTTTTTCGACTGTTTTTCACCTTTTTTTCGACTACTTTTCGACTTTTTTTCGACTAATTTTCGCCTATTTGTCGACTACTTTTCGACTACTTTTAGACTTTTTTTCGACTGTTTTTCACCTTTTTTTCGACTACTTTTCGACGTTTTTTCGACTATTTTCCGACTGTTTTACGCCTTTTTTTCGACTGTTTTTACTTTTTGCCATAAGTTTTCGAACGTCTACTTTTGACTATTTAGCGACTGTTTGTGACTATTTTTCGACTATTTAACGACTGTTTTTTGTCTTTTTAACGCCTTTTTAACGACTATTCTTGCGCCGTCTATTTTTCAACAATTTTTCGTTTAATTAAATTGGGCGTTTTTCAGTCGTTAAAAAGGCGTTAAAAAGAGTTAAAAAGAATTAAAAAGAAAAAGCCATTTTGTCCCTGGTGTCTGTCTTAAGGTGGCAGTGGCGTGTCCAGGATTTCGCAAAGGGGGGGGGCTGCGGGGCTGCGACCGGGGGGGGGGGGGTGCGGAGCAGCCGTGAGCCACCTAACCTAAGGGGGGTGCTCAAACCGCAAAGGGGGGGGGCTGCAGCACACCCAGCCCCCCCCCAAACTAAATACGCCACTGTAAGGTGGCGCTCCTGAAATGTGGGTTTTGGCCATTATTTTGAAAATGCGCAAAAATAAACATGCATCGCAAGAACAAAAGTTGTTCAGAAGTGAATTTCCTTTAATTTGCTAGTCATACTACATGAAAAAATTTTCCGAAAATTTTGAGCTTTTTTCTATAATAAAATAGATTTTCACGCAAATGCCTTCACAAGCCAGTGCATTTACACGTATGTAATGAATTTGAAAGGCTGAAAAACACTAGCAGTTGTGTTTTACTAATCGTAATTAAAAATTGTTGGTGTTTTATTGAGTGTGGTATAATTTTTTTGCGAACTAACGAAACACTTTCTGCATGAGACAGAAATATAGTGCGTGTGAATACAAACGCGAATTTTCGGCTTGCGATTTTAAAAAATTGGTTCAACGAAAAAAGTTAAAATTTGGCTCATAAATGCACCTCGTTGTCTTCGAGCGGTCGCAAAATTTGATTTTTAGTAAATCGATAGTACTAAGAAATTAAGTTAAATTTACCTTTTCCGAAAATCGCGATTTTAGTGTTTTTCGATATATCAATCATATTCATCAATCATATTCATTCATTCATTGTGACTTTTTGCTACCGCTCGATCACGTTGATGCGAGCAAAATGAGCTATTGATTGTGCAACAGCTACTTTTTTTGCGAAGAGAAATCGCAAGACGAAATTTCACTCATGTTTGGTCTACAGTGAAGGCTAATTTGTATCAATCAACTTCATTTTTTGTATTTAGGCATACTTTAAACCAGCTTGCCATTGTGTATCTAAAATTGGCCCCAAACTGCCGTTTTTTGAAAAGTCACATTTCAGGAGCGCCACCATAAGGGGGCCACCACAAATCAAAATAATTACAATTCACGAAGTTCGGCACCTCCGCATACATCTGTTTTAATAGTGTGCAAAGTTTCATTTGAATCGGCTTTTTCAGCGGACAGTAATCTTAAAAAATGTACGCTATAGCCCAATTTCAGAAACCTGAAGTTTATTTTTAAGTGTATTTTTGTCAATGTTGGTCAACGTATTTTGGTGGCGCATAAGGTGGCGCTTAACCTTAAGTGGCGCTCTGAATAACCGACTTTGGGCGATAAAGTTTTTCACCTAAGCTTTCGTTAATTAACTCAAGAAGAAAAGTTGTTGCAAATTAAATTAGCTTTCATTTGATGTATACAACGTTAGATTTTGTTCAACTTGAAATTTTAACCTATTTTTCAATGGGAAAAAATCTTTAAATCGATTCTACATGGCTTTTGGTACTTTTGGAAACAGTTTTTTAGCTAATTGTTAGTTGCAACTTTTCAAAAAGTCGTTTGTGTAGGTAGTGATGTGAGCGGAAACTGAAACTAAAACTAAAACTAGTTTCAGCTTGTACAGGTTTCAGTTCCAGCGCCTGAAACTTAAGGTGGTAGTGTCGCCAAAGCATTTTTGCTCATAGGCTGCGAAATGATAACTTTTTGCTTTGAAATTGTACGTTCACTGAGAAACTAGTGAAATGCCATATGGTGCCAAATAAATACTGCCAGACACTAGACAACCAATATCCACCAATATTTTTTAACCAGTCACCATTTGTGAGCCAGACATCACACAATAGATACCTAAAAGTCCAAAAAATCAAGCCAGATATCAGATTGGCCAGCTTGTGAAGTACATGTAATGTTTTGAAGCACAATTTTTTGCCACAAATAAGAAAAATGAAAAATAAAGGTTCGTTTTCCTTTTGATTTTAAAATAAGTGTCTAAATTTTTTACAATTTATCAGTATTGCCGTGAGTGCTGTACAGGTTACGCACAGTTTCACAGTCCAAACAGGCATTACTCCACAACCACTCAAGCAATTTGCACTAAATTTTGTGTGCATAAACTAGAGTATATGCGCTTTTACTTTGTGTAAAGAATCTAAACAAAAGTTTTTTTAATTGTAACGAAATTATCGAATGTGAATAGGTTTTCAAAACGTCATTTTTCCGACTTTGCGACTTCACTGCTAACTATATGCTTCATCAATTTTTCTGAAACTTGGCAAAAAGTACTTGCCTTAAAACATATTTTTGGAATATATATAAAGAACAATGACATATGTATCTTTCACTGAAAAAGTTTTATAGTCGCGCAAAATAGACTGCTTTCGCGACACTACCCCCTTAAACTGAAACTGAAACTAAATCTATGCTGCAGCTGAAACTTCAGCTGAAACTGAAACTAATCTGAGGCTGAAACTGAAACTGAAACTAAAACTGAAACTAAAATCTGTCCAGAGCTGAAATAGCAGCTGAAACTGAAATGCCGCTGGAGCTGAAACTTAAACTGAAACTGAAACTGAATCTACGGGCAAGTTGAAACTGAAACTGAAACATACAGTAGTTTCAGTTTCAGGTCACGTGATTTTCCGCCAATGCTGCTTTTCTTGCGTGTGTCTGAGTGTGTGTGTGGGGATACGTGTGTGCACAAGCTGAAACTGAAACTGCAGTTTCAGTTTCAGCCTTAGGCAATTTTAGTTTCAGCAGCCCCATCACACACATTATAATAGTCTCTAGTTTTTGGTGTGGCCGATTTTGTTAAAAATTGCAAGTTAAGTAATGTGCGAACATCAGTGCAAAAACGTTTTAATTTGTTTCCGAAGTTTTTCAAATTTATTTTTTAAATTTATAAGAAAATACCCAGAAAATTATATGATACACTGCATGATGAACCTCCAAATATGGGCCTATAAAACTTGACCAGTTTATTTTAGTGACTGTATCTTTTAACTGTTTTTGGGAATTGTAGATCTTTGTATTAGGTGGCAATATTTAATCGTACTGTCACAGTGCCACACAACGAAACTTATGCTTAAGGTAAACGTAAAAGTTGACTTGAATTCAACTGGGCTTCCGAACATCCAGACAGCCTTTACGGATACTTTCGGGCAGTTTGTTACGGACATTCGGAGAATTGTGAAGAAAACTACTCCTACTCGGCTCGGACGCGGACAGCCCTTACGGACAAGTATAAACCGGGCTCAAGTCTGACAGAAAATCCCTTATTTCAGTGGCATGACTTCCGCGACTACTTGCCTAGTCATTTTTGAAAGTCTACCGTAAAATTATATTTACCTAACAGTTTAGATTTAAATTTGTTTGGGAATAACGCTGCACCAAATTGACTTTTTTTGAAAATTTAGGTATTCATGCCATGATTATGGAGGCATGCAACAAAGTGCAGCAATTTCAGAGACGTAACAGTGAGGGCAGCCTTTGTGTTTTTGACCGGCCTGAATTTTCGGCCGGCCGGCCGACCCGACGCTCGAAAACTCGGCCAGCCGGTCAAAATCGGCCGGCCGGCCGGTTAAAATCCACCGACTGACAAAATTAGGCCGGCATTACAATCCGGCAGGCTAAGTTATGCCAAAATGACTATCTGGGATTTGGATAAATTGGTTTTGTCTGTAAATTCGGCCGCTCCGGCCGGCCGTCCGGCGGCTTTCACGGCCGGTCACAAGCACTAGGTAGCCTACGCCGACGAATAGCAGTTGAACATATGTATGTATGTATTTTACATAGTCCAGGTTTCCTAAGCTTGGGATTTAGTAGGGCTGCTCCGGCGACCGTCTAGAATAAATAAAAATGTGTAGCTAACGCAAAATATAACAAAACTGAAACTGAAACTGGAACTAAATGCTTTTGGAACTGAAACTGAAACTGAAACTGAAACTGAAACTAAATGCTTTTGGAACTGAAACTGAAACTTAAACTGAAACTGAAACTAAATCAATCTCTGAGCTGAAACTTCAGCTGAAACTGAAACTAAAGCAGAACTGAAACTTAAACTGAAACTGAAACTGAAACAAATTTGTTCCGGAGCTAAAACTACAGCTGAAACTGAAACGAAATTAGGAGCTGAAACTGAAACTGAAACTGAAACTCACAAGGCAACTTTAACATCACTATGTGTAGGCAAACCTTTCCAAAAAAATTTCCAAAATACGTTGACCAACATTGACAAAAATACACTATTTTTCAAACTAATCTTTCCTTGGCTACTTTTTGGCTTCTGAAATTTTTCTCACCGGATTTTAGTACAGAAAAATTAGCACTATTTTTTGGAAAATAGGTATGTGTAGGCAAACTTCAGGTTACTGAAATTGGGCTATAGCGTACATTTTTTAAAAATTACTGTCAGCTGCGAAAAGCGATCCGTTTGAAACTGCAGACTGTTAGAGCAGATGTATATGGAGGCGCCGAACTTCTTGAATTGTAAGTGTTATGATTTGGCTCAATATGATAGGCTTTTTAAAACGTCACTTTTGATAGAAATTCAAATAACTAAAAATTTGTCGCCGGTAACGAAAATTCGACAAAAATGGTACCTCAGCAAGATAATTGTCTTTAATTTAAGCTATAGATTGTTAAATTTGGTTGAGGCACCATTGAGCTACGTCATTTCAAAAATTGGTCAAATTTTTCAAAGTTTCAATTTTGATGCAGTCATAAAATTTGCTAAAATGTTCTGAGACTCATCAAACTTTGCAAAAAAGCTTGCCTGGTGTTCATCTTGACTGCACTTTAGCAAAAAGTTCGTAACAGCAAGAAACAAAAAATTATAGCAGTTTGACTTATTGGAAGTTACTCAGAGCGCCCCCTGTAACAACTATAAGATAGTTGCCATGGTGAAGGGCGAACCTTCACTCTATTACAACTCTGGCAATACTGCTAACTGCACCCTAGCTCAAAAGGTACCTCCACTAACCAGCAATTCACCAACGAAGTTCGGCAGCAATTTATTGATAAAACAGCAGTGATCAAATAAATGGGATCAAATCAAACAGTCAATTAACAACTGGCACGTAAAAGGCCAAATACACGCAGCGAAACAACAGCACTAGACCACGTTTACCACTTTCCGCGAAACCTGCAAAACCCGCAATGAATGCTTCTCTCCCACTGACTAACCAACACCTAGCTGGCCTGGCCCATATGGTTTCCTGCCTATTGTGTTTCGGGGCCCACGTAGGCTTTTTATTTCTGCCGCCCCTAGTATTAACTTTTAGGTTTCCAAGCGGGTGGGCGCCCTTACAGTAGTCCCAAATTTTAAAAAGTTATAGAGGGGGGTTCCTGTTACACCCCTTACAAGTCGAAGCACCTCAGGCGGCGTCCCAGTACAGGCCGATTAGTCTGAACAATCACATCTGCAGGGCTTACCACAACCTAATAGCCAACAGACTGAGGCCCCAGCTCCATCTAAAAGAGTCCCAGAAGGCGTTCCGAGCAGTAGATGGCACCGCAGCAAACCTAGCTATACTATCCATCATCTTCTGCGATGCCAAACGGTGCAAACGCCCGCTGAAGCTAGGATTCCTGGACTTGAGGAAAGCATTTGACAGTGTATCCCATCAGACAATCATAAGAACGGCGAGAAGAGTTGGTATCCCAGAGCCCATCTGCAATTACCTAGCCGACTACTATCAAAACGGCACTACAGAGATCTTTGGAGAAGTTATGGGTATAACCAACGGGGTTAGACAAGGGGACCCCCTGTCACCGCTACTCTTCAATGCAGTAATTGATGGGGCACTGAAATCAATTGAAGACTTTCCTGCTGGATATAGTTTCAATGGCTACTGCTTCAAAACTCTTGCGTTTGCTGACGACCTAGTGGTAGTAGCGTCCACCAGAAACGGACTTCAGCAAATAGTCGACAGGATAACTGCAGACCTAGCCAGTGGAGGACTGCACATGAATCCGGACAAGTGTGCTACCGTCGACATAATGGTAGACGGAAGGAACGAGAGGTGGCTGTGCAACCCAAACAGATTCCTGGAAATCGATGGACTATTGGTGAATGCACTGGAAATAGACCAGGTGTACAAGTACCTTGGCATAGACATTTCCACCATGGGAGCTCTGCAAAAAGTTGACAATCTACAGAGCATGATAAGCCACCTAGTTTGAGCACCCCTGAAACCACAGCAGAAACTCTATGTGCTCGTATAACATCTTCTACCGAAAATCTGGCACACGCTAACACTAGGTCGCACAAACAAGGGACTGCTACTCCGGGCCGACAGGATGGTTCGCAAATGTGTCAGGAATGCTCTGAAGCTGCTCCATGATACCCCATTGGGGTTTCACCACGCAGACGTTAAGGACGGTGGGCTGGGTGTCCCTTGTATTTCCACAACGGTGCCACGACTGCGTGCTAAGTGACTGGACAAGCTAGCTACCAGCACTGAGGAGGATGCCCAAGCAGTAGTCAATAGCCCGTCCTTCAGAGCTTGCAGAACATTCAGATCCAGCCCTACAGGAATAATATCATTAGAAATTCGGCCGAAGACAAGGCATACTGGAGAACTCAGCTGGGAAATTCCATCGACGGGCAAGGGTTAGCTAACATCAGTGAGACCCCCACTGTTAACACGTGGGTTACGGATGGTACGGCACTGATGGCGTCCCACTCTTATATCAAGGCCGTTCGAGTTAGAGGCAACTTGTGGCCTACAGGAGCTCGCAGCAACGGAGGCCGTGGAGAAACACCCAGGTGTGATGCGGGATGCAACGCCAGAGAAACCCTGGGTCATATCCTGCAGAACTGCCACTGAACCCACGACCAACGAGTCCAAAGGCACGACCAGTGTAATATCCTCCTGAGCCAAAAGCTAATGGACCTTGGATACCAAGTATGGTTGGAGCCTACTATCCCAACCCCCGAAGGACTCCGGAAGCCAGATATAGTCGCCGTCAAGCAGACACAGGCTGCGGTAATAGACACTACCATGTGTGCTGACGCTACAGTCGGCAACCTCGATGCAGTCTACAGGAACAAAACCGCGTACTATCAGAGGGCGGCGGTTACCAGTGGGCTCGAGAGCGATTAGATCTGCGAAGCTCCACCGCTTACCCTGTCGTGCTGAATGGATCTCTGGTGATGTCGTGGAGGGGAGCCCTGAGTCGCAAGTCTACGAACTTTTTGTCGGTGCTACGTGTCCCCAAGTCCACCCTGAAGCTGCTGACAGTCCGGTGCTTGGAAGGTAGCGTGAGAACAGCCGAAACCTACCGCAGAACGGTGCGCAGACGCCCTCTTCCAGGCCAACTTCCCGCTCCCTGAGCACTATGACGGTACTCCCTGATGAGGCTCGGCGCTGTTGGAGAAAGGCCCCCATTGACAATCAGTTAATCTTTATCTGCAACTTTATTGTAGACTAGTCAACTGTCTGTTACGAGCGCCCCGTACTTAGCTAGGTGTAATGCGGTGTTGTAATGTTCCCTAGTGGTACTGAAGCTAGCAGTATCCAACAGGAAGACTGTTCAATAAAGTTGGAAAAAGATAATTTAGAAAAAAAATGGCGCTCAGGCGAACCGACTTTGGCGTTTAATTTTTTTCAGCGACATTTTAGACCATAATGTCTTGAAGGAAAGTTGTTCAGAATAAAAAGAGCTTTCATTTAATATGCATATTGTGATAAAAAATTTTTTAATATTTTTTGAACAACTTTGTAGCCGTAGCATAAAAATTTTTGTTTTAATATAAATGATTACTCATATCACTGAAATACGCGGTTTCTTAGCTTTAAAATGATGTATTAAACATAAGAATACGTTAAGCTTTCCTGAGTTAATTAGCCGTGAAAATAGCAAATAAAGAATGAAAAACCTAAAAAGCTGATAAACCTTCGAAAACGTCAAATTTTTGATTTAATTTCCTAAAAAATTGAGTATGGCTTTTGGCGACTTTTTCAACGGAAATATGTAGTCCTAGGAAAGGTCTAATTTTTGAAAAAGTTAAACGTGTGGGCAAATCCTTTTGCGTAGCGAAATTGACTACTTTTTTTGGACCTGGGTTCCAGCTGCCAATTGCGATCGAGTTAAAAATTTGCACAATGAAAGAAAGAATATAATTGCAGACGTGAAAGTTTTTTATTTTCAAATTTTGGCTCGCAGCACTTTTTGTTGTCGCTCAAACACAACTGATTTTTGAAAAATCGTTTTTTTGCAAAATCATAACTAAAAATAAAAAATCGAAAATCAATCACGTCTAGAATTTTGAAAGATCTTTCTATTGATACCAAGATCGTCAAAATTGGTTGATGTTTCGCTGAGCTAGGTCAAAAACAAAATTAGTGTGAATAGGAAATTCGACATTTTCATAATATTTGACACATTTACATTAAAGTGCTGAACTGTATTCTATATAGGTTTTTTTGATGTCTCTTTGATGTACAATTAAAGTGGTGTTGCTATTTATTGCATGAGCTGACCGCCGAACATGAGTTTTGTTGCTGAGCGCTACCTTAAGGTGGCGCTCTGAATGACCGACTTTGGGCAAAAAAATTTTTCACTCAGGTTTTCGTTGGTCAACTTAAGAAGAAAAGTTGTTTAGAATTAAAAAAGCTTTCGTTTGATGTACATAACGTCAAATTTTGCTAACTTGAAATTTGAACCTATTTTTCAATAGGAAAAATTTTTCAAATCGCTATACCAAAAAATTCTGTATGGCATTTGATGCTTTTTAAAACAGTTTTGTGTAGCGAATTGCTAGCTGCAACTTTTTAAAAAGTCGTATGTGTAGGCAAACCTTCCTAAAATAATTTCCAAAATACGTTGACTAACACTGACAAAAACACACTATTTTTCAATCTAATTTTTCGTTAGCTAATTTTTGGCTTCTGAAACTTTTCTCAACGGATTAATTAGCGCTATTTTTTGAAAAATACGTATGTGTAGGCAAACTTCAGGTTTCTGAATTTGGGCTGTGGGGTTCATTTTTTCAAGATTACTGTCTGCTAAAAACACCGAGCCGCATGAAACTTTGCACACTATTAGAACAGATGTGTATGGAGGCACCGCACTTCTTGAATTGTAATTATTATGATTTGCTTCAATACTTATAGGCCTTTTAAAAAGTCATTTTTGATGAAAATTAAAATAACTAAAAATTTGCCGCCACTAAATAAAATTCGACAATAATGGTGCCTCGGCAACATAATTGTCTTTAATTTAAGCTATTGATTGTTAAATTTGGTTGAGGCACCACTGAGCTACGTTGTTTCAAAAATTAGGCAAGTTTGCAAAATTTCAATTTTGATGTCGTCATAAAATTCGCTAAAGTGCTCCCAGAGCTGTCAAACTTTGCAGAAATACTTGCCTGGTGTCTCTCTTGGTTGCACTTAAGTTTTGGTTTTTTTTGCGTTTTGTTTGAGGGGTTTGTTGTGGATTTTTTTTTGGTTTGTTTTTTTTTTTGGCCAGTTTTTTTCCTTGTGGTTTTTTGCCTTTTGGGGTTTTTTGAGAGGGGGTTTTCTTGGGGGTTTCCTTCAAACAATTTCGTACTAGCAAGAAAATAAAAATTATAGCAATTTGATTTATTCGAAGTTACTTAGAGCGCCCCTTAAGGCATCGTCTAGAGTTAGCTAAATTTTCAGCAACAATTTTTCTGAAAAACTTTTAGCGATTATGTTAATTATTATATTAATTTAGAAAATAGATTATGTCCAAATGCGAGAGAATTTTCGGCAAACGATAACTCTGCTTAACCTTTGCATATAGTCATACTTTATAGATGAAAATTTAGCTTTTCTACTTCTCTGCTTGAACGATAGTTTAATTTTTAACCATATTGTATGATTTAGATAAAAATGGTCAATATGTGTTTTCGAAGTCGAACTCTGAGCAATGAAAATCATAGAAAAAATTTCTAAACTTTATTTTAAAGAACTGAAAATTTGTTCAACTGCGCAGAGATCAAGGGGGCGCTCCGGGAATCGGGGGTTACCTCAGAACTTATTAAAACAGTTACTAAAAGTAAAACTTTATCATATGAGTACATAGTATGGTGTAAAAGAACGGTGTGGCAAAGTTACAGATCACGCAATCATGTCACGTGGACGTGACTCGTGAATTTTTGACAAACTTGAATTCTGCTGAATCTTTACGTATAGTCATAATTATATATCAATGTTTAGCATTTTTGCTTTTGTAGTTGAACGTTATTTTGGTGTTTAACAATCTTACTGGGTTTTGACAAAAATTGCCATTGTGTGTTTTATAAGTCGTGCTCTGAGCAGTAAAAGTCACATAAAATAATTTCTATAGCATTTAAAAAAAATTGTTCAACTGCGCAGAGCTAAAGGCCATTATTGTGCAAAATTTTGTAGTAAAACATCGTACCAGTATTTTGTAATCGAATGCCAAAACTTGGCTTTGTATTCACAATACCTTTTATTTGAGTCTGATGCTTCTAAAAATAGCTTTATTTGCAATTTCTTTGCACAAAACGCAATAAAATTGTTTTAATTTTAACATATGACTAATATAAACTGCGTATCATGGGTTTGTACTTTGCAAAACCTCAATAATTGTTGATACATTGGCTTACTTGTTGAATTGCTTGCAAGTTGAGATAAAGGCACGAATTTACATACTTACACCAGATTGCACCAACAAAGAATACCTCAAGAATAGGAATAGCTCGAGGATAGCTCAGGAATAAAATAAATTTTCATTGCACCAATATTTAAGCTCGAGAACAGTTATTCTCGAAGTTGGGAAATAGGTCAAGAATAATTAAGGAATAGCCCAGGAATAGCTAAAAATAACCAACATTATGGCACTAACCAAAGTTAGAGAAAATAGCTTATTCTCCAGCTATTCTCCCGTAATGTGCAAGTTATTCCTGATCTACACCAAAATAGCTGAAGAATAACCTAATAACTTGAAGAATAACCTAATAACTAAAAATACCAATTTGCACAATTTCAAAATATTCATGTTTGTTGGGCTTATATAATGTTTGTTTAGTGTAAAAATAACAAAACGAAAAAGTTTGAAAATGCTCGCTTTTCTCCATCAAGTTACTGACTTGGCTCAAGTCGACGTATTGTCGGTGAGCGGACGAGAAACAAATCTGCTATCATAACAAATTTGCAGGCAGGGCTTATGTAGACTTATTCTCGAGCTCAATTGGCTGCCTGCTAGGCTGTAATTGGATAATAGTGATGCAGCCACATTTTTATTGGACAGCTGAAGAATAAGTTATTCTCCAGCTACTCTCGAGAATAGTTATTCTCGAGCTATTCTCAAATGGTGCAGGGGAATGTTGGAGAATAATACCTCGAGAATAACTATTCTGGAATAGCTCGAGAATAAGAAAAGCTCGAGAATAAGTTGGTGCAATCAGCCGTTACTAACGTGTTATTGACATACTAACGCTAAGCGTTTGCTAAGTGTTAGCGCTTATTTTGTACTAAAATGCTATTCACAAAATAAACGCTTAAAAATTTGTGTTATACTGGACAAAGGGCCAATTCCTAAAATGGACTTAACGGATTAGACTTAATTAAATCCGGAATTTATTTCAAATTTCATTTAATCCGTTTCAATGCCTAAAATACTTTCGGATTAAACGTGCTGAGGGACTTAAGGGGGTAGTAAGTTTTGCAGGTGTAAAACCATGAACTATTATGAGATAAATGCTTGCTAAAATAGCTTGAAACTATCAATTTTAATTCTCATAAAAAATATTTTTCAGCCAGTTACGACGAATTTTTGTAAATTTTATGTTTAGATAAGCCAAAGTAGTAGCTAGTCAAAACGGCCATTTATTGAAAAAAAAAATGACACACGGGCGTGTCAAAAACCTTCAATTTAGATGCTAAAACTTATCCTTCCGCGTTTCGCTTTTTGAGATTACGTCACATTTATGCAACATTACTTTTTGAACTATAGTACATTACACAAAAGTCCGCAAAACTTGACAACTGCTAGAAGGATTTCGTTCAAAATTTGGGAAAATTAGCACACACATGTGTCTATGCTAAAATTTTGTTAGCTTAAATTTTGTTTTACATCAAATTGACTCGCAGAATTTTGTAAAACTATACTTCCGTAGACTAAATCTCAAGTCTCGATGTTGCAATCTTATCATGCGTTATTTTACATGTTTTTTTAGACCATTTCTGATGTGTCAATTTTTCTATTTGTTTTAATTCAGCGTATTGCGTGAAATAATTAAATTCAAAAATTGCTATATTTTCCAAAATTTGAAAAAATTCAAATTTGAAGGTCTGTAACTTCTTTTCTGCATTATATAAATGCACCAAACTTAACATTAATATTCCCCTTGTTATTATCTATGTTGGTGCAAAGAATAAAAATAATTGGAATTAAACTGTGAATTTTACAAGCAAAACATGAAAAATGCAAAAAATCACGAAATTCGACTACTTTAACAGTGTTTGCTGACAAGCTTGTTACATATTTAAGCTAAATATTGTGCATAAGTGTAGTTTTAGTCAAGTTCTTCAACGTAAAAATAACAGCTACTGATTTCAATGAGTCAATCAAAAGTTATAGCAAATTATAAAAACTGTCGAAAACGTAACTACCACCTTAATTAAATCCGCTGAGCAAAAATGGATTTACTTAAATCCGTTTCATATTCGGATTTAAAACTACATGCAAATTGTAGGATTTTAAATCCGCGTAACGTTACGCGGATTTAATGGATTTAAAGGCAGGGTGCGTCTCATTTAATTGCTTATAATTTTAGACTACCTTAACCGATTTGGACGATCTATATGCCAAATGAAAGCGCATAAATTGGGCTTTTCAACTGTTTAAGTTTTGACATTTTATTGTTTTGTAACAGAGGACGTTCGTTCAAAACTCTGCTGTTACACTGAACCCCCCCCCTTATGGTCCCTAGATGACGTTTAGTTATTTTAAACTAGGATAGTAATTTTTCGTACCTGCCAAATTACTGGTAGTTGCCTCCCTCACTAATATTTCAGAGTACTTGCAAATTCCTCCCTAGTGACCTTTACTGTAATGTAAACAGGGGTGTGATCGGTCCTCAGAAAAATTTGGCGTATTTTTCAAAAAAAAATTGAGGAATTTGCTAAAGAATTGAGGAATTTCCACCACGATTACGTCCCAAAAAAGTTAAAAATACAGTTTTCATGAATTCGACCATTAATTCGACCACTCAAGAAGGTTAAAAATACATAGTGTTCATGCCGACAGCTCATCAGACACGCAAAGTTGCTAAATTCGCACACTGTGTGTTATCAATTGAGCAGGTAATATTTTTTCAAGTTTCTTTTTTTATTTTTGCTGTGTTGTCGTTAGCAGTAGCGAAGCTGATAAATTGAAATCTGGGGGCGTCATCACCAGAAACCTTTTACACTTTTTGGCGAAATGGTTTACATAACAAAATGTAGTTTGTAGGCACCAGCGCAGCATTTTGTCGATGTAAATATACATAAATATGTAGTAATGAGTAAATTAGTATGACATATTATATGAACATATGAAAGTCAAGCGAATGAAAGAAAGTACGCCGCCATCACACACCACATCACACACAAACAGGGGGCATAGTAAAACTATAATCTTATAACAGTGGTTTAAATTAAGAATTCCAGTATTAATGTTTTCGTCGTGGTGACACTTGAGTGAGTGACTCTCATTCCTTGACATTTCAGTTTCATTTCTTTTATACTAATTTTAACAATATTGTGCAAACACGTAATCAGCCGTCTACTGTCTACATCAATTGAGTACAGACTAACAAAGGTCACACAAAGGTCACTAGGGAGGAATTTGCAAGTACTTTCTAATATTAATGAGGGAGGTAAATGGAAGTACTTTGGCAGGTACAAATAATAATTTTCCTTTAAACTAATGACCTAAACTTAATGGAGCTAGTAATTTAATATTAAAATCAATAAATTTCCTTCCTAAAGTTGTGAGAAAGCTACCTACAGTATGACTTAAAATAAGCCGCGCAAGCGGACCGATTAATCACGAAAAGACATAGGACGCAAGATGACACCAGTTAGTGTGATTGTTGTGAGAAGTTGGATGAAGGACGGTTGGTGTAAGAGTGAGGAATATTGGTGTGAGATTGAGGACGGAACGGTGGTGCGAGAAGTGGATGATTGTGAAATGACGGTTATGGCATCAGTTGTGAATTGAATTGAACTGTTTGGAATTGTATTGCATTGGAAAGACTTGGAAATTAAAGTGAATTTAAAGATACTGGTTTTAGAACTGTTGAGTAGACTAGGGAATTAGTAGTTAGTAGGACTTATAAGACTTAGAATTAGACACTTGATTTACTAGGCTTTCGACCATTGCCTATTGTCTGGACAGTATCGGGAAGCGGTACAGAACCGACTCCTAGACGAGTGGTCAGCTAGCCATTGTCCGACTCAGCTGGCCCGTGACAAAGACGGCTAACACCACGACTGGGCACTGCAGGATTGTTACTTGTGTTAAGAGTAGTTAAGTCCCCAAATTGTAAAATTTTCTCAAAAAAGTGTCATTTTTACTAAATTTTGCCCACATTTTGGGGACCCTGCCCCGGCCCCTCGATTTTCGGGGGGTCCCCCCATTTTTCTCTTCATACATGTGTAGAGTACTAATCACAGCAGATTACGTAATGTTGGCAAAAGCAGCTTAAATTTTATTGGTCATTGACAAAGCACGTGCTTATTCAAAGTGACACATGCCACAATGTTTGTGCAATACAATTTCACTCGCCATTCACTCGCCTTCTAGTTTCACATTGCGCGCGCGCGGACCGGTTGCCTGATTTTTTTAACAATTTATAATTGTGTGTGTTTGCCGCAATGCTTTTACTGAGGTGAGTCTTTTTATAATGTTTTTTTGAATTGTAAGTAAAATTTTGGGTTAAATGCAGCTGGAAAAATACAGCATTTTCTTCTTTTTCATATTTAAATTTTTTATGATTAAATGCTTTGAACTGACATGGACTCCTCGTACGTCATTATTCTAATTTTTCTTTGTCACAATTTTACTGATGTTGACACATGTTCGTCAACACAGTTTCGTTTGCAGTTTATCAGCAGATTGTTATTACGCTGCACGACTGCGTTTTATCCAAAAAGTTTATTTCTTGTGCTATGCATTATTTGTGCTAGCTTTGAAATTGAGCATTGTGTTTCGCCATGTGAGCAGCTTAAATGCAAGACACGTACGTATATATGTGCAAGGAGAAATACTAGGTTTACCGTATGGAACCGGGCGCGTCAGTTTGGACTACTTCTGGCTCCGTGTCATGCGTATGAGTTTCCCAGTTGAGATGTAGCTTGCTGTAATGTAATGTATATTGTATATAATTATACAAACAATAGTTGAATGTAATGTAATAATGTAACAAATGTAATAATATAACAAATGTAATGTAATGTATATTGTATATAATTATACAAACAATAGTTGAAGTAAAGTGTACAATGGCCCTTAAACTTGAAACTTAAAGTTGCACCCTACTGCCACTGATCGTCACAGACTTCAATTTCGAGGGGGGTGTGAGTATGGAGTTTATGAACGGTGACAAGTGAAGCTTCTCAAAACTGAAGACGGGTGACTATATACAGGTGCTAAAATGCAAGGGCGTGCCCAGGGGGGGATGGGGAATTCCCCCCTTCCGAAATTTTTTCCGAGTGAATTTGTACACATATATTGGGCTAATTAGCAACTGCGCCGTCGCTTCTGCTGCCTTACATAATTACTGTATTCGCAGGGGTATCGATCAAGAATTTGAAATTGAGCCAGAAGAAGACTTCCAAGAAGATATTGACGACATTCCGCCAGACATAGCAATGAGCACGGAGTTGCGCTATCACTGCATGACTATTATGACCTGACAATTTTTGACAGGTAAAATTGGTGAGCCAAAAGCGGGTAAAACAAGGAAAACATGTCTTAAAATGGTAAAAGAGCTGTCTACAGAGCAGAAATTTTGAGCTTTTCAATATTATATATATATATATATATATATATATATATATATATATATATATATATATATATATATATATATATATATATATATATATATATATATATATATATATATATATATATATATATATATATATATATATATATATATATATATATATATATATATATATATATATATATATATATATATATATATATATATATATATATATATATATATATATATATATATATATATATATATATATATATATATATATATATATATACTATATATATATTGAACAAATAAACTAAAAATACTCTAAATTTAGACTTTTCTATATATATTCAATGTTAAGTGATACTGTACCTACGTACGTGTAACTACAGGTTAATAAGTTAAACCAAAAGTATACATGTAATAAATTATGACACTTTTACTATTATGGCTTGGGGCTTGCGTCCAATGCGGAGGGCAAAATAGTCCTATTTTGTACGGGCTTGAGGGGGGATACCACCATCTCAGTTCAGTACTATGTTTTGAACAGGTACCCCATCAAAACCGTGCAAAAACTGGTTATTTTGCGCTCCGCATTGTACGCAAGGCCCAAGGCGTACTGCTGTGCTGAGCTGCTGTGTGCGTGTGTGTGGTAAGATATACTTGCCTGTGCCTGTGCTTGTGTTTAAGCTTTTACTTGTGCAAGTGCCAGTGTGAATCCGGTCTGGTACATATAAGGTCACAGATATGTTATAAGTTGTCACCACGACACGTAGCACACATCTCAAAGCCAGCACTTTTGCAGTTTGTACTTTTTACGCTGCGCAACGGGTTTTGTCGTAGTATTCCGCCAATAACGGAAGTTTCTATTGATTAACAGCAAGCTGCAATAACTTATGATTTACATTTTGACCCAACTTTCAGTCGTAAAAAAACTGTTATTTTCAGGTGCCATACTGTACAAAAGTGACAAAGACGACGCGGCATATTGTGACAAAAAATCTGCGACAATCACGCATTGAAGTAGCACCATGTGCCCAAACAACGCTTCTATCTCAGATTTCTCAGTCAGCAGCTGTCTAAAGTCTGACTATGAGTAGTTGCACCACTTGAGAAAACGAAACATGTAATTTCATTACGAAAAGAATAAATTTCGAGTATCAAGAATACAGCATGTTGTCGCAGAAGTCTTGCCAAAATAAGTAGGTGGCGTATCTATTTTTTGTCAGACTTTAGATAATACTGGTCTTGTTATGTTTTCCTTTTGTCTTCAGCCACTTAATTTTTTTACTGTTCTGTCTGTTTTAATGAGCAGTGATGTATCGACTCCTATCTGTTTCAATGTATATTTTGAAAGTTTGGCACGAAACTTGGTAATTACGAAAAAAGTACCAGTCTGGGCAGACGAAGATGGTCAATGGGTTGATTGTAATTAATATTATCCAGATGTGGCAATTTGGTAACTGCTTTGGTTTCAGTTTTTGCATCTGCAATGCGCCTTCACGGTTTATATGTAGGACTAAGGCTACACGTAACTGAACCCTTTCTAATTTTGTCGCGAGATAGCAGTACTGCGTGTCAGTACAAAAATTACAAAACCTGTTGGGTTATGGCCCACCAGAAAAAAATTATTCATCAGGTCCGGCCTAAATTTAATGGGACAAACTGGATCGCGGACATCCAAATCGCGGACATTTATTTACAGTAGCGCGGAAAGAGGTTCCACCCCCACTCCCAACTGCCCACAAAGTAACTGACTACACCCCCCACAGAATATTTCATCTCTACCCAGATTGTCTAAAAGGTGCTCACAGCACAAAATTTGAGGCTCACGAAGCAAAAATAGTAGTTGAAAAACTTGCTCGGCACCCCCATACATCCACTCTCGTACATCACTTCCCTCCAATTTGCTAGCAGCCCACGTAGCAGGTTACGGTTTGACTAGCAGGTCACGGTTTGACTTGCACGGCACAAGTTGACTCGTACGTTACCCATGATTGTGAAGGCGCGGGCTGGATTGGGTTCTGTCGGTACTCGGGTCGGGTTGGGTCGGTTTCTGTTGAGTTGGTTTGGGTCGGGTCGGTTTGGGTTGGTCTGGGTTGGGCGGTTCGGTTTCGGTTAGTTAAGTTAAGGCGGAGTAGGTTGGGTTGGGTTGTTGAGTTTGGTTAGATCCATTTTGGTTAGGTCCAATTCGTTAGGTATTTTGATGTTATAAACGTTTTATTGAATTGATTGTACAGTTCTTTTATTAATTAATTGCTTTGTTAAAGAGTTGTGCTGGTTATGACTTTTTTGCTTTCTGTTTGTCACTAATTTTTTATGTGTTATGCTGGTTATGACTTTTGTTATGTTACTTTTTTTCGATTAAAATGTTTTAAATATGAAATGTTGCTTTTACTGATCTAGATTTTAGAAGTTTACCCAGTAGCGAATTTAATTGTAAGAAAATTATACTGGAATAATATATTATGTAGCGTATGCGTAACCTAGTGGCGATGTTGAGTGATGTATTAATGAGATACATTAAATTATGTAAATTGAGTATATACTGAAAATTATTAGACAAAATTGGTCTTCCAAACGTTAGTTTTTAGCGGATAGTCAAAATCAAGAAACTACGAACGAAATTATGATTACAAAAGTGCTATTCTAGTTGCTTAGTAAAATAAAAAAAACGCAAAAAGTGCCTAAAGTACTGCATTAACGCCTAGAAACTTGAGACAGCATCCATGTATTTGAAACGTCGTGTGATAAACGCTCAATCTTGAGTTATAAAACTATTTTAAGTTAGCCAGTTTAAGTTATAAAACTGTTTAATAAAATCAGTCAGTTTACAAACTGTCAACTTGTCAATCAATTAACTGGTCCTAAAATGTTTTTTTTTAAAATAGCAGATCGTTGCCCCTTAAGCTCGATTAATACTGACAGCCGTTTATCAGTTTAGCCGTCAAAATTAATAGTGTTTAAGAGCAAATTGTCGCGTGATTATTGCGGAACCTGGTTGGCTAACCGGACATATATACGGCTGTAAGTATGAATCGACCCTAATAAATAGTGTTAAAACTAGTGGTTTAACTGCATTTTGTTTAAAGTATCTTAAAAAGGTTATCAATCCCGGGTAACGAACGCGTGTAAGCGAAATCGAAATAGCACTTTTTGTGCTATAGCGCTTTTTTATGCGTTATATGCGCTATCGAAGGTGCTATATGCGCTATTTGCGCTATAGCGCTTTTTGGGGGTGCTATATGCGCTATTTGCGCTATAGCGCTTTTTGGGGGTGCTATACGCGCTATTTGCGCTATATGCGCTATCGAAGGTGCTATATGCGCTATTTGCGCTATAGCGCTTTTTGGGGGTGCTATATGCGCTATTTGCGCTATATGCGCTATCGAAGGTGCTATATGCGCTATTTGCGCTATAGCGCTTGTTGGGGGTGCTATATGCGCTATTTGCGCTATATGCGCTATCGAAGGTGCTATATGCGCTATTTGCGCTATAGCGCTTTTTGGGAGTGCTATATGCGCTATTTGCGCTATAAGCGCTATCGAAGGTGCTATATGTGCTATTTTTTTGGATATGGATGAAACTTCTACAGAAAAATGGCCAGGGGGGATTTGAACCACCCATTGCTAGATTACTAGCTTAACGCTCTACCGACTGAGCTACGCTGGCCTATTGGTGTTTGTGTTAATTTCCCTTTAAATAGTGATGCTTATCTTGGATAGCGCTTAAGCACCTGAGGGTGCTATTTGCGCGATTTAGGCGCTATTTTGTGCTATTGGCTAATTTGTTGAAAAGTTTTGTATTTTTTAGTAAGTATACGGTCCCTCAATAAATTAGAAAAACTTTAAAATTATTTTTAAATTTTTGTTTGTGTTCTAGTCGACGATACAAAAAAATAGCGCATATAGCACAACGATAGCGCATGACAGTGCTATAAGCGCTATTTTTTTCGTAGGCTTAAAAAATAGCGCTTATAGCACCTGAGGGTGCTATTTGCGCTATTTAGGCGCTATTTTGTGCTATTGGCTAATTTATTGAAAAGTTTTGCATTTTTTAGTAAGTATACGGTCCCTCAATAAATTAGAATAGTTTTAAAATTATTTTTAAAATTTTGTTAGTGTTCTAGTCGACGATATAAAAAATAGCGCATATAGCAAAACGATAGCGCATCAAAGTGCTATAAGCGCTATTTTTTTCGTAGGCTTAAAAAATAGCGATTATTGCACCAGATGGTGCTATTTGCGCTATTTCGGCGCTTGGATACTGCTTGGACTTGATTATTTCTATATTATTATGATTATTAACTCATTATTGCTTTAAACTATTTCTGGTTCTTTTCCTGCTTAACAAGTAAGTTATATATGTTTTTTGGTTTTTTCCTTTAATGATCTGTTTTTAGTAGAATATTAATATGCTGGAGAATACTTTAGGAATCTTTTTACCCTTCTAGGGTTTCATTTTGTGTAACCAATAGGAGCGAAGAATGGAAAGTTATGTTGGGTAATTGCCTACAATTTTGACTAATAGGAGCGAGGGATGGAAAGCCCTACAAACCCAACCCCGGGGGGGTGGGGGGGTGGGCGCCTACTGAATCTTTTTACCATTCTAAAGGTTCATTTTGCGTAACCAATAGGACGAAGAATGGAAAGTCATGTTGGGTAATTGCCTACAATTTTGACTAATAGGCGCGAGGGATGGAAAGCCCTACAAACCCAACAACCGGGGGGGAGGGGGGTACCTGTCGTTGCGTGTATAGCGCAAATAGCGGGGGGGGGGTGGGGGGGGCGTTTTTGAGTTGGAATCTATAGTAGCGCATATAGCGCAAATAGCGCCTAGGGGTGGCGGGGGGGGGTGGCGTTTTTGAGCTGGAAACTATAATAGCGCAAATAGCGCAAATAGCGCCTAGGGGTGGGGGGGGGTAAAATCTCGTGCTCGTGCACGCTTACACGAGACATCTACCCAATCCCGTTTGCAGGCAAAAAAAGAAATTTCAAGACTTCTAAACTGGGATTTGAAATGTCATGAGTAAGGTGGGAAGCAAAAATCTTTACCACTAGACTGCCAGGGTATTAGAATCGGACCACTAAAATGTCTTTATAAACTTTCAGTACAGTTGAGTTGAGTGCTGAGTACAACAATTGAAAAAACAAAGTTTTTTACGCTAAATATGTTCAATGTTGCATCAACAATTTTTAAGGTTTTGCAAACCTTTATTACCGAGCTAAGATTGATCATAACTTAAAATTAAAACAATTTTATTACGTTTTGTGCAAAAAATTTGCAAAAGAAACTATTTTTAGAAGCATTAGACTCAAATAAATTTAGTCTGAATACAAAACCAATTTTTTGGCATTCGATTCAAAATTACTAGTACAATGGTTTTTTCCAAAATTTTGCACAATAACAGCCTTTAGCTCTGCGCAGTTGAACAATTCTTTATTTTTCAAAATATGCTCTAGAAATTTTTTATATAATTGTTACTGCTCAGACCTCGACTTCAAAAACACATAATGGCAATTTTTTCAAAACCCAGTAAGATTGTTAAAAACTAAAATATATATATATATATATATATATATATATATATATATATATATATATATATATATATATATATATATATATATATATATATATATATATATATATATATATATATATATATATATATATATATTATATATAGTAAAGTATCTCGATATATGTCGATTTTTATTATATAAAAAACAAGTTTAATTCAGCCTGTACTTCGGCCTGTGTCAGGCCTTCGATGGGCTATATATAATATCACATCAGAATCATATGATTATAGTCATAGCTGTTCAATCCCGCTGGCTCAAAAAGAGTTCCCATGTTATCAATCCAAGTGGCTTCACAAGTTTTTCTATTTTGTTCGTTGTTGTTGAAATTTTGCTGTAGAACTACCACTTGCATGTCCGAACAGCTGTGGTTTGGTAGGTTATAGTGTCTTGCTACTGCAGTATTGCAGTTGGCCAGTAATTTGCGTTTATCTTGTTTTGACTTGGCGAGATTGACTATACAGGCTCTGTGCGCATTGATTCTAGAGCGTAATTGTTGGCCTGTTTCGCCAATATATTGCGCTGCGCATTGTTTACATTCGATGAGGTAGACCAAATCGGTTGATTTGCAAGTACCGTCTGATCTAATCTTAAACCAAATACCACTTTTTGAATTACGCACGTGTGTTGTAATAGTCATTAATTCGCAGCAACGACAGCCATGGCCTCCCTTGCAAGCCTCTGATCTGTACTGCTTGGAAGTTGGAGCATTTGTTGAAAATTTTGACCGAACTAATGCGTTATGAAGATTCTTATGCTTTGAGTAAGCAACAGTTGGTAAATCTGGTGGCCCTTTTTCAGCTGCGCAATAGGCTGCTGTTAGTAGTGAGTGATTTTGACGCAGGGTTCGATGCAGCACTGAAGGTAATGAATGATAGAATGGTAGGGATATGATGTGTCGCTTCGTGGCTTTCTTGTTCTCTTTGCCTAAAACATCGGTCCTCTTGCTAGGCACTTTCTTTATTTGTTTCTGAATGTGTTTGTTGTCATATCCACGTTGATTAAAGTTGTGCGTTAACTGTTGCAGCTGGTTATTATATTGCAAATCATTAGAGCAGATCTTCTTCAAGCGTAGCGCTTGACTGTAAACTATGCTTTGCTTTGTTTTTCTTGGATGGTAGCTGTTAGCATTTAAATATTGATGTTTATCTGTCGGTTTTGTGTGTAGATCAGTACGTATGCGTCCATCGTTGGTTAGCGTTACTCGAACGTCTAGAAAAGTTGAGGTAGTGTTTGAAATGTCCACTGTAAACTTGATTGAATTGTGTTCGGTGTTTAAATTTTCTATAAAGTTTTCTAGGTTGTCTCTGTTTTCAGTCCATATACAAAAAATGTCGTCAATATATCTAAACCAAATCAGTGGTTTCGTT
Organism: Trissonchulus sp. WLG1_4; assembly: GCA_030248245.1. Taxonomy (NCBI): domain Eukaryota; kingdom Metazoa; phylum Nematoda; class Enoplea; order Enoplida; family Ironidae; genus Trissonchulus; species Trissonchulus sp. WLG1_4. The sequence continues at coordinate 11,419 of JASANF010015645.1, read as the reverse complement.
ACAGAATTTGATATTTAACTTTTTAACTTTTTTCTCGAGAATTCCCATGAAAACATTTGCGTAAGCTGGGGCCACACGAGTACCCATTGCCGTGCCCTGTATTTGCACATAGTGTTGGCCATTAAATTCCACGTTGTTGCGTGTTAGAACAAATCGCAGAAATTGTTTGAAAATTGATGGGGAGATGGGTGGTGATGGTAGGTAGTGATTTTGAAACTCTTCTGTGACTAAATTAATACCATCGCCTGTTGGAATGTTTGGATATAATGAGATCACATCTAGGGACACTAATAACGAGTTTGGGGGCAATGCTGGTAGATTATATAATGCATCCAGAAAATGAGCTGTATCTTTGATATACGACGGAAGTTGTCTCACTATTGGTTGCAGATCCAGGTACGCACTCAATTTTTCTGTAACCGTGTTGCAGCCGGAAGCTATTGGACGGCTTGGGGGATACGGCCATTTTTTGTGAACTTTGGGTATTGTGTAAAAACGTGCTGGTTGTGAAAAAGGACTTGGTTTTATTCGATTGGCTAACTCCTTTTTTATTTTCTTCTTAATTAAAAGGTTTTCTATAAAGTCAGTAATTTCCGATTTGTAATCGTTCGTTGGATCAGAAGCAAGATGCGAATAGGTTGTACTGTCGTTCAAATGTTTCATTGTTTCACTTTCATAGGTGGCCTTTGATTGCACCACAATGCCAGCTCCTTTATCAGCTGCTTTTATTACGATGTCGCCGCGGTAGGGTAGTTTTCGCAAAGCTACATTTTCTTCGTATGTTAGGTTTGATTTAAAATTTAGTGATTGTAAACCAGGTTTTACGTCTGAAATAATATTTGAAACATACGTTCGGCACAGGGATGCTGCATACTGATTTGTTCGAAATTCGTACATTAATTTATTCTGAAAATTTTTTGAGCCAGCGGGATTGAACAGCTATGACTATAATCATGATAGTTTATGAACAAAAAAGGAAAAAAGAAACTTAAATATAAGTAAACATCACAAAAAAAACAAGAGAGATAGCGCAAGCGTTTGATTTTAGAAAAGGACAGGGGAAGATCAAATAGTCTGATCAAATTACCCCCCGCTCCTTTAGGAAAAGAGAAAAGTCTAGTTCATTTATTTTTTGTTCAAAACTGGCTAGATTAGGGCTAGATACGATATCCATAGGTAACCAGTTCCAGATTTTTGCTACTCGATGTGTAAAGAAAAACTTTACTGTGTCTAATTTGGCCACTGTTGTCCGTACACGAAACGGGTGACTTCGACTATCAGAATCTACATCATACATGAAAAGATAATCAAAGTTCAAGTCTACGAGCACATGTATAATTTTGTACATTAAAGCTAGATCGAGGATAATTCTCTGATATTCCAGAGAAGGAATTCCAAGCACTTTCAACCGTTCACGATATGATAAAGGAGTTAACCCCGGGAGTCTTTCAGTGTGAGATCTTTGCACTCTTTCAATACAATCTATATCTTTTAGCAGATACGGCGACCAGACATTACATCCATATTCCAACATACTACTCAATGTAGTGAACATTTGAGTCATAAATTTTGAATTTCTGCTTTTGAAACTGCGAAAAATTGTGCCGGCAACCCTGTTAGCCCTGGCAGTAACTTTTTGACAATGAGTAGAAAATTTCAAATTTGACGACATATAAATTCCCAAATCCAGCGAAACGTTCACATTTTTTAACAAACAATTTCCTAGTCTATATTTAATGTTTGACACATCTACTCGTGTTCCACAACATAAAACAATAGACTTTTCAATCGATAACTTTAATTGCCATTGTAGCGACCACTCGTAGATGCTGTCTAAATCGTTTTGCAACCAGGGCCCGATTTATCGAAGCAAAATGTTCGTCGTTGAAAATGTTCGTCGTTAAAAATGTTCGTCGTTGAAAATTTTGGATTGATCGAAACATTTTCAACGACGAACATAACACGTAATTATAGGACAAATGTTCGTCGTTGAAAAACAAATGTTCGTCGTTGAAAAACAAATGTTCGTCGTTGAAAAAGCAAATGTTCGTCGTTGAAAATGCTCGTCGTTGAAAAAACAAATGTTCGTCGTTGAAAAACAAATGTTCGTCGTTGAAAAACAAATTTTCGTCGTTGCAAAACAAATGTTCGTCGTTGAAAAATTTTCAACGGCAAACATTTCAACGCATGTCTTGAGCTCCGTTGAAATGTTCGTCGTTGAAAAATTGTTCAACGACGAGCTTTTGTCTTTTAGAACATAATAATGTTCTAAAAAACCAAAGCTCGTCGTTGAAAAATTTTTCAATGACGAACAATTTCAACGACGAACTTTCAACGACGAACATTTGTTTTTCAACGACGAACATTTGTTTTTCAACGACGAACATTTGCTTTTTCAACGACGAACATTTTCAACGACGAACATTTGTTGTTTCGATAAATCGGGCCCAGGTAATAGAAGCTTGGTCGCTGACACTAGCGTATATTTTAACATTGTCAGCATAAATTGACAATTCGCTGTATCTGATTATATCACATATATAATTTACATACAACAGAAATAACAAAGAACCTAACACAGTACCTTGCGGTACACAGCTTGTGACTAATTTTTCTTCTGAGGTACTATTTTTGACCCTAACAATTTGAAGTCTATCACTGAGGAAACTTTTAATCCAGTTAAGAAGCTGTCCAGATACTCCATATTTTCTCAGTTTAAACAACAATTTTGGATAAAATACGGTGTCGAAAGCCTTTGCAAGATCAAGATACACAGCGTGCACAGTTTTCTTTTTATTTACCTCACCCATCCATTTGTTCACAGTTTCCACTATATTAGTCACAGTTGACCGCTTTTTCATAAAACCATGCTGAAAAGCTGACAATAGATTGTTTCGAGTGCAAAAATCTGCCAGCCTTTCACTTATCACAGATTCTAAAACTTTACAACAAGTACATGTTAGACTGAAGGGTCTATAGTTCAGTGGAGCTGAAGGTGAACCCTTCCGTTTGAAAATCGGCGTAATAATTGCTTTTCGCCACTCTGAAGGTAAGTTATTGGTAACGAGAGTTTTAGTAAAAATGATCGAAAGTGGGTGTGCTGAAGGTCTAGCTATTTTTTTCAATAAAATCGAAGGTATACCATCACGCCCGCGACTTATTTTTTCTTTAAAATCTTCTTATTTTTCGAACACTTCTTTAAATACTCCAATACAATTTCAGAATTCACAGCAGGAATATCCAAGGTATACTGACATCGCAGTGGGAACAAAGGCATATTTCCATTATCTATAGTGAATACTGAGCAAAACTGGGTATTAAAAACGACAGCCTTAGAATAATTATCTGAGATAAGTTCATTTTCAAGCTGAAGCGATGGAATTTCAGCTCTACTTGCAAGCTTTTGACGAATAAATTTATAGAACATCGAAATACTTTTTGACTGCAAAGTTTTTTCCTCTTTCTGAAATTCGTAGTTTCGAATGTTTCGACGAACTTAATTGCTATAATACTTGAACTTATCTAAGACACGCGCATCACCAGTTGTTTTGAACTGCCGCCAGAAACAACGCTTTTTGGACGAAGCGGTTTGAATATGATTAGGAAGGCATCTTCTGTGCCTTCCTATAACTTTTTTGGATACAAACTTTTCAATTGCTATGAGTAAATGTCTCGAAAAGTCGTCCAAGTAGCGTTAATTTCACTGTCATGCAAAAACAAAGATTTCCAGTCTATACTTTACAGAAAAACATGCACTCCAGTTTGCTTTGTGAAAATCATGAAGAAAGCGTTTGACGGTGCGAAGCGGTCGAGAAAATGTGTTCGAAAATTCAAACAAGAGCTTACACTGGTCCTAGTAGAAAATGGTTCAAGGAGACTTAAATGACCCAAGTATGGATCCGAACAGAAAAACAAATCTAAAGCGGAGAATTGACGCGTTGGTTCATAAACCAATTTTTTTTGGTTTATGGAAATTTAACATCTCTAGTGCTGAAGGTTTGAAAAATATTTGCGCTCAATCTAAGTGCTTTTTTGGTAATCATGGCACAATAGGTATAGTGGTGCGGGAAAAAACCCTATTTTCAACTTTTCTGGTCGTCCTGTGCTCCACATCAATCAGATCAATTAATCTTGCGGCTGTTATAACGGCCATTTTTTGCGTAACTGTTGCACTAATAAAATGGATTCTAACTACTTACGTTTCTGAGTAATAAGTCTCGAAACTTCCGGGAAAAAACCCTATGCGGGAAAAAACCTTAATGCGTGGAAAAAACCCTATAACTTTTTTGGTTGTTCTATTAGCAGTGAGTATAAATACAATTTCATCGTATTCTACAACTCTCAGGCTGCAGTATGGACTTAAAAAACCGTTTCTGTGACACCCATGTGACTCACAATGACTCTTCAAAAATTGGCCCTTTTTGGCAGAAATGACTTCTGCCCAAATATGCATTTTTCCCATATATAAAAGCATTAAAAACAGATTTTTGCGCTTATTACCTTCGAAACGGTGGACAAACACCGTCCGCGTTTACCATTCTTGAATTTAAGGTAGCGCTCAGCAACAAAACTTATGTTTGGCGCTCGGCTCATGCAATAAGTAGCAACATACTCAAGCCATACTCAATTTTTTAGGAAATTAAATCGAAAATTTGACATTTTCGAAGATTTATCAGCTTTTTAGATTTTTCATTTTTGTTTAGCTATTTTCAAGGCTAAATAACTCAGGAAAGCTTCAACGTATTCTTATGTCTAATACATCAATTTAAAGCTAAGAAACAGCGTATTTGAGTTATATGAGTAGTCATTTTATATTGAAACAAAAAATTTTATGCTACCGCTACAAATTTGTCCAAAAAATTAAATTTTTTCATCACACTATGCACATCAAATGAAAACTCTTCGCCTTCTGAACAGCTTTCCTTCAAGACATTATGGTCAACAATGTCCCTTAAGTGGTACGCACTACGCAACAGATAAAGCTTAAATATTCCAAAAAACCGCCAAATTTTGGTGAAACATCACCAAAACCGGTTTCGTACAGGGTGTCGGGGTATGGTCCAAAACGACAAAAAACGACGTTTTTCGGCCGAAAAAACGGTTTCAATGAAGTCTACGCATGTTTTTAGGCCAGATGAATTAACTTTTGTAGCAACAATGGGTGAGTTTAGCAAAAAATTGTCACCAAACAAAATGAGTTTTTTTCCCCACAATAGGGGTTTTTTCCCCGCACAAACTTTGACCAGTCACAGGTCAACCACGGCGTTTTTCACAGTTTTCTAGCTTCAGAAGTATAGAGGAAAGGTAACTCTCTTGAAAATTGCAAACGGCGTTGGTCAAAAGTGTTTTTGTGAAAAATTATGACAAGTCGAAAATTTTGTCACTTTGGAATTTTTCAACATGCAAAATTTTGAAATTCTATAACAAATGCTACAGGCCTCAAAATTGCACAAAAATTGGTGTGGCAAGTCAAATTTGGATGCGCTTTCTACCTGCACACTCAAAAAGGTCCTACATGTATGTATGTGGTGAGGTTCGGCCAGAAAGCACTAGGGTTTTTTCCCCGCTAAACGCGTAGGGTTTTTTCCCCACACCACTATAGATGTTTTCATGTTACTACTTATGGGGGTAGTGTCGCGAAAGCAGTCGATTTTGCGCGACTATAAAATTTTTAAGTAAAAGATAGGTCATTGTTCTGTACACATTCTAAAAATATGTTTTAAAGCAAATATTTTTTCCAAGTTTCAGCAAAATTGATGAAGCATACAGTTAGCAGTGAAGTCGCAAATTCGGAAAAATAACGTTTTGAAAACCTATTCACATTCGATAATTTCGTCACAATTAAAAAACTTTTTGTTTAGATTCTTTACACAAGGTAAAAGCGCATATGCTGTGGTTTATGCGCACAAAATTTAGTGCAAATTGCTTGAGTGGTTGTGGAGTAATGCCTGTTTGAACTGTGAAACTGTGTGTAACATGTAAAGTACTCACAGCAATAATGATAAATTGTAAAAAATCTAGACACTTATTTTGAAATCAAAAGAAAAACGAACCTTCATTTTTCATTTTTCTTATTTGTGGCAAAAAATTGTGAGTCAAAACATTACATGTACTTCACAAGCTGGCCAATCTGATATCTGGCTTGATTTTTTGAACTTTTATGTCTCTATTATGTGATGTTTGGCTCACAAATGGTGATTGGTTAAAAAATATTGGTGGATATTGGTTGTCTAGTGTCTGGTAGTATTTATTTGACACCATATGGTATTTCACTAGTTTCTCAGTGAACGTACAATTTCAAAGCAAAAAGTTCTCATTTTGCAGCCTATGAGCAAAACTGCTTTGGCGACACTACCACCTTAAAGTATGCCCAAGTCGGAAACATTTAGGACAATTGGAAGAGAATGACCAGCAGTATCGTAGTTGGTAGTCTGCATGAGTGGTTCACCATAACATAATACCTGACACTTTTCGAAGGCAAGCTGCAGCTGCCAAGAAACCGACCAATCATGCAAGTCAACCAAGCTTCGAGCAAGATGTATACTTACTGTTTTTGTAGCTACAATCACAGGAAAAAATATTTTCAAAAAGTGACAGAAAAGAACCAGAAAATTGGCGGAAAATATTTTTCATTCGTTGTCAGCTTTTATTTTTCTCCAATTTTCTTGCAATGTTCTCAAATATTTTATTAAAATATCTGCCATTTTTACCCTTGATTTCCATGAATTATCTGATACTTATCTGTGAAATATCTGTTATTTTTCCTAAAAGTTATCGTCACATTTCATTATATTATCGTTGGGTTTTCAGTACCTTTTTGTCCAGTTTTTTGATAAATTTTATCCAGTTTTCCGTCACATTTCAGCTCAGTTTCTGTTACTTTTCCGTCAAATATCGGTCAGTTTTCGTCTCAGTTTCTGTCACATTTCTTTCCTTTTTGTGCTGTTTTTGCGCCCTTTTTTGTAATATTTTTGTCATTTTTCCGTGACTTTTCAGTCACTTTTCTGTCAAGTCAAACTTACATCTTTGTGTATCTTTACTTAAGGGGGTAGCGTCGCGAAAGCAGTTTTGCTCATAGGTTGCAAAAAGAGATCTTTTTGCTTTGAACTTGTACGTTCACTGAGAAACTAGTCCAATGCTATACTGTGTTAAATAAGTACTGCCACACACTAGACTACATATCTACCAATATCTACCAATATCTTGAACCAATCACCGATTGTAAGCCAGACATCACAAAATAAGGACATGAAAATTCAAAAAATTAAGCCAGATATCAGATTGGCCAGCTTGTGAAGTACACATAACGTCTCGACGCACAGTTTTTTGCCACAAATAAGAAAAAAGTAAAATGAAGATTCGTTTTTCTTTTGATTTTAAAATAAGCGTCTAAATTTTTCACAATTTATCATTATTGCTGTGAGTACTTCACTGTTTATGCACAGTTTCACAGTTCAAACAGGTATTACTCCGCAACCACTCAAGCAATTTGCACTAAATTTTGTGTGCGTAAACTACAACATATGTCCTTTTAGTCTAAGTAAACAAATTAAACAAATAAGTTGATAATTGTGACGAAAAAATCGAATGTGAATAGGTTTTTAAAACGTCATTTTTCCGACTTTGCGACCTCACTGCAAACAGTATACTGCTTCAATTTTGATGAAACTTGGCGAAAATACTTGCCTTAACATATATTTTTAAAATATATAAAGAACGAAGTCTTATTTTTTTCTAAAAATGTTTTACAGTTACGCAAAATCGACTGCTTTCGCGACACTACCCCCTTAACAATTGTTTTTTGGTTACTACGTTTTCATACCATAAAAAAAGTTGTTTACTGTTTACAATGGTGCGATTGCAGTTTGCAGTTGTGGATGTAGCAAACTTGTTTGTTTATGCATACATGGAAGCACATTTAACAATATGTTTACCCACAAACAGTCATTGTTGTGACTGTGAGGTTTTGTAGTCTGGCTTGTTCAGTGTTGGCTCAAGACGTAATTTTTGTGCAAAATTTTTTCTTTTTAAAAATAAAGTTACAGCTGTTCCTGCTCGGCTCGCAGCGGCCGAAACCTATTTAAAGTTTTTAGATACAGGCGTGGCAGAAATTCTTATGCGGCAATGTTCTTTTTTCTTTGTTCTTTTGATACACACGTTTTCTTTTATTTAATTCGAGCGGGGGATTCAAGATTCGGGTTAAATGCAATTGCCAATGGGGGGAATAGGGCATACATGGGCAGACTCCCAAATTCTAGCCAACACCAGCTCCGATCTTTGCGTTCGGAGGGTGTGGGGATGCTGAGCAGAGGTTTAAAAATTTTCGGTTCGTGAGCCACTAAATCCACAAATTTTGTTGGGGGAGGACAAAGTGCAGTTGGGACTTGGGGGGCGGGAAAATAGTGGACCTATTTTTTGGAGTAGAGCACCTCAAGGGAAGCATTTTTTGTAATGGAACCGTTATCCACAAATTTGTATTATCTGAGCTATGACCTCTTGAAAATTGCATTTTCAGTGTTTTGGGAAGTGAACGTAGACCAAATTTTGAAGCCAAAAATGGCTATAATCTTTGTTTTTAGATAGTTTTGAGTGCGTTATGATGTTTTAAGGCATCGTCTAGGCTAAGCTGGCAGGTTTTTTCCTGAAAATTTAGATTTTTTTAGTACCTAAGCCTGAGCCTAAGCCTGAACCTAAGCCTGAGGCTGATACCAAGCCTAAGCCTAAATTGAGCCCCAGTTTGAATTTGGTCAAAAATTGGACGTTTTTGATGAATTTGGCCAATTTTTCGAAAGGAACGGGGTCAGCGAACAGCGTGCCTTTGTTTTAATTCCAAAAAATTGTAAACATTCCGACTCCATTTAAGCACGTTTAGAACGAAGAAAACACGGGTTTCCGAAAAAAATGGATCAAGTGCAGTTGGGGGGGGGGGAAATAGTGGACCTATTTTTTGGAGTAGAGCACCTTGGGGGAAGCATTTTTTGTAATAGAACCCCTATCCACAAATTTGGATTTTCTGAGCTATGAAAATTGCATTTTTAGTGTTTTTGGACGTGAACGTAGGCCAAAGTTCGAAGCCAAAATTGGCTATAATCTTTGTTTTTGGATAGTTTTGAGTGCGTTCTGATGTTTTAAGGCATCGTCTAGGCTTAGTTGGCAGGATTCTCTAGGCTAAGCTGGCACCTGTGTGAAGTTGGCAGGCAAACTATTGGAACAAATTAAAAGCGATGCGGAACAAAATTTTCCATATTTTGTTCCATTTTGTTCCGCAAAAATTTCAATTTGTTCCCCCACAAAAGTTATTTTATTGCCAGTCTAAATATGGCGCTGCTAACTTCACAAAAATACATGGTAACAGGCAAACTGTTGCACAGAGCTTAGAAAATAGCATAAAACTGTTGTACTGATTTTGTGCCTATTTGTTCCACTATTGTTACAATTTGTTCCTTCGGCGCTTGGTAAAAAACGTAAATGTGAATGTGAATATTTTACAGTGTTGACTGGCTTCATTGCGCATAAGGTTTTCTAGAAAATTGGGGAGTCTGTTCGTTGCTCTTTTTTAAAATGTCCTCACTAATTTTTTCAGCAGATTTTTACCTCTTCCTCCTTTTATGACTTGAACTTTTATGATGCACATGTGTTTAAGCGCAATCTCGAATTCCATAGGAATTTTTTTCACCAAATTCAGCAAAAACGCGTCATTTATTTTCGAAAAAATTTCATTCGGTCTGACTATGTATCTTAATCTAAAACTGTAAGTAAATGCTCTTATAATCTTTGAAATAACACAACAACCAGACTGAATAAGCACTTTTTATTATTGAGTCCAATACCGTACTAAGATCCCAAAGTCACAAAAATTATTTCCAATTTCAAACGTGTCATCTATTCAAACATTTATAAAACAAGAGATTCGGAATGATTAAAGATACTAAAGACTAAGCGTTAGCGATTACAAAAAGTAAATATTCTACAAAAGACGTGTCATATATAAACATAATTACGCATGAAGTACCCATGCCTCTGGATCCCAAACCCTTCTATTTAAAATAGGCAAACAGACACTTCTTGAGTAAAAATTCGCTCACTCGGAAAATTCTTAAGGTATCGAAAAGTGCTTCTTTATATCTGCCCCTACTTTATAGTTGCGCCACTGATTTTTCATACCATTTTTATGCATTTTTAATGTATTGTCTATTTTTAATTTCAGATTGTATATATATGTATTTACACACGGATTTTGAGCTTTAGCGTTAGTTGTTCTTAAAGCGAAATGTTTTTGTAACAGTTACATTTCGCTTGGAACTTCAAATGCATAAAGCATCAATAACTTTCTGCTGGTCGCATCAATAATTTGCCAAACTTTTTTATAGTTTGGTAAAAGGGTAAGTTGGCATTTTTTGCGGTTCAGCTAAAACTCAATACCTAGTAAATACATATGTATATTCCGTATGGAGCATATAATACGCGCAATGAATACAGTTAACTAAGCTTAACAAAAATACAGCAAAAAGAGACTTCTACTTAACAATGAAAATGCGGTGAGATTCTATTGAGACTAATCACTGATCTATTGAGACTATTATCTAGTGAGACCAATCACAATGATTGTTTAGACAGTGAACAGAAGTAAGTGCGGCGTCACGATCGTATTCTCTGAGACTTTCACACATTTTTCTTTTAAGTCATCGTAACACTCCCACTGCTCGTTTGATCTGTAGCAGTAGGCAACATAGTGACCAACTCTTTCACACCCGGGAGAAATGAAATTTACCACACTTCTCAGGCAATAAGTTTTGCCGGACAGCTTCAAAACACTGTCAATATTGCGCAATGAGCACTGCCACGGAGTCTCATAGCCTGCATTATATTTTTCAGAAGCCATACTATCCGCATGTACGTCAGCCATGGGATCAATAAACAAATGGTCACCCAAGCGCACAAATCTTTCAATCGGTGAGTCACAAAAATCACAAACTGTGTTCAGATCTGCCGTTAAATTATTTCTGATCGAATTTGCTAATTTATCAGGAATCTGCATATTTGCTACAAATGCTTTCAAAAGTGGCAATGCCAACTTTTTTCGCGGGAAACAGCATTCTGGCGTCATGCACTGGGTGATTTCTAGACCGCTAGGCACAGTATTCATAAATTTTCGCACGATTTTTTCAGCAACCGCATCACACTTAACCAGCTGTACACCTCCAAACCAGGATTGTGAGCAAAAATTGTTTACAAGAAGTTGCGCCCGTTCACGATGTGCCGTTCTTGTACTTTTTGAAACAAGACTAGTTGCTAGGGATAAAAAGTTGGACATATATTTGGTTCTGTCCGCATAAACTCTGAATGTTTCACTGTCGCAGTATGCCGCAGCTAGAGCCTGAATCACTGAATCAAAGGCACATGTGTTCTGTAGTCGGTA
>JASANF010015643.1:0-31191 GCA_030248245.1 Trissonchulus sp. WLG1_4 | reverse complement strand
GTTCGATCACTAGTAACTATATACATAATAATGTCTGGGGCGGGAACGCGGGCCATTATTCAACATGAATTCATTAGTTATATAAATGTATGTCGTCAATATACTCTGGTTCAATGTATACATATATACGTCCGCTTTGTTTGTATATTCACGTCACGTATATAATACAGTAGTTTGTGTTTTAGGCGTGGCTGGTGGTGCGACGCGGGCGGCCCTGACGCAGCACCAGGCCATCCGCAACAACCTGGCGGACGTGTCGGCTAAGGACGGGAGCCAGGAGACGCTGGTCAATTTGTCCGCCCTCCTCTGCAGTCTCACCATCGTGCCCGTGGTCGCCGGCAAAACCACCCTCATCTGGTTTCTGTTCATACTGCTCACAAGTGCGTGTATAGCAGGCGGGGAAAAAAAACCCACCCCATTTTTTGGGGGAAAAACCCACCCCAGTTCCGGAACTTGGGTACTTGGTACAGGTCTAAAAATTTGCCAGCGTATAGTACAGTCCCTGTAGGCAAACGTGTGTAAGCGGTATCCAAAAGGGGTCTCGCTGGTATTTTTTATGAGTCAAAATTTGGACCCCCCCAGTTTTGACACGCATGGCTCCAAGGGAGGTGAATTTTGGAGTCTCATTTCTCAGCACTAAGAAATGCGAGCTCAAATGTAAAAACACTTTTACAGAGGACTACCCTTCATCTATTCATGACCGCAGTGGCAGATCCCTCCTTCTTTCGTACGAGGATGGGCATGACCGAAATTAGACGGGGTAAAAAACACCCATGTGGGGGAAAAACCCCACTTTTTGAAAATGGTCTGGTGATGTCGAAAAACCTAGTATCTACTCCAAAAAACTCATGGTAATTGGTAGTGCAAAAAGATGTTTATTATTAGCACTAATGCGCAGACTGACACTTTCTCGATCGAATTCTGGAATACGGGCCTAACAGTCGGACTTTGTCATTTTGAGGTCCTTTTGGGGTGGAAAGTAGTATTTTCTGGTACTATTGCCAGTTTTTTGTATGTTTTTAATGTTAACCTAGTAATTTCTCTTGTTTAAACGCCAAATAACCGAATGAAAGTAAAATATGCCCGTCACGACCAGTCACACCCACTCACGGTACCCCCCACAGAGGGTCGATCGATGGCGTAAAAAGTAGCCATAAAGTGCAAATTTTGCATGCATTTGAAGCGTTATCGCAACTTTTTAGTTGTTTACAACGTTTTCAAGCGAAATTAAGGTGTTTTGTTTTCAAATCTGAAAATTCAAAATTTTGTAATGGGCTGCGAAGGGCAGTTTTCAAACTTGTGTACCTGAGGCCCTATAGCAAATCTGCGTATAGTTTTGGTATCAGGGGCCTCTACTACTCCTAGTACGTGCCATAGCGTTGAAAAACTACCGCTAACACACTTTTCGGGTGATGTATGGGGTGGGTTTTTCCCCCAAGTGGCTTTTTTTCCCTGGAAAGTTTTTGGCTTCCCGCCAAAAAACGGTAAGAGATAGCGAAATGAAACCGTTTAGAACAAGGTTAGGCCTACGACAGATTTTTTTGGTTTCCCATGAAAACGTATAGTCTTATGAGCTACAGGACGAAATATGAAAATGCGGGTTTGTTTTCCCCGCCTGCTACAATTTTGAGTTATGGTTCGTGATGGGTTTACGGTAGAGACAAGATGGAAGGATTTAGGTTCAGTGATTTCTGTGCAATATGTATGATGTGCCTAAGGAGGTATAAGTTCGACCGGGCAATAAAAACCAAAGGGGACCTTTCAGTAAAAATTCACGGAGAAAAAACTTAGGGGGGAGGAGAAGAAACCCCCCCTTGTTACGTTTTTGCTTAATGCCATTGTTTTGCTGCAGGCTGCCATTTGCTAGCCAACTATCGTGCTGTGCGTGCCCTGCGAATGAACACGTTCAACCGGAGCCGGTTCCAGCTCTGTGTGCAACACTACCTAGCCACTGGCTGTGTACCCAGCGTTCAGCAGATCAACTTAGCTGAACCAATTATTTCCCCTTTTTTTCAAGTCGCTCAACCACTAGCTAGACATTATGGCTGCTCGCTGCAGGATGTTTTGAACAGTCCGGGTTCTGAGCATTTGGTGGCTGTTTTGGAGTGCTACCGGCAGAAACCGTATTTCCTAAAGCTCTGTCAAGACTCAAATGGCAGTAATTGGCTGCGTATTTGCATTGGCGTTAAGAAGGGGGCCGCAACACGTGACCTGTTAGAAGTAGCCTGGTTGGCTGAACTATTGGCTGCTGAGCTTAGAGTCTCCACATCTGGGATACAAGAGGTGACACTGCATGAACGGATTTTGAATCCAGCCGTAACACGAAATCGCTTTGAAGTGTTTGAACAACTTGCTGCTGAACAGAGGTGGAATTTCGATAATTGTCTGCTGAATTATGGTGAATGGAAGATCAGTTTTTTGTAATGATTAAAATATTTTTTGTTATTTATTAATAACAAAGTATAAACATTGGTATACTTAGTTATGATATATAATTAAATGCTTGAAATACGTGTGGATTCACTATTAATAGCAATTTCGCAGGCATAATTTTGGTGGGGATTAGCCCTTCTCTTCAGGTTTTATTTAGCCCGCTTGTGTATTGATCACGAAAAGCTTATTACGAAAGTCTTAGTTTGTTTTCGTGTCAGAAAATGTTCCAAAATGCCTAAAACCCTGTAAAATTCGTGCTTTTAATTTTTGATAGCATATGCCAAAATAAGCGTCACAAATTTGGATACATTTTTGTCAGGCAGCCCTAACTGTAGAAACCGTTACGCAAGTTTATGCAAGTTTTAACAACCTTTTCACTTTTGTTTTTGTTATAAATATTATATATTGTATTTGTACTTTTATTGTTGTCAATTTTTTGTTGACTTGTTTTATCTCTATTCACTTTTATTAAAGCGTATGGCTGGTTATTGGTGTATTATTATTGCATTTTGTAGGTTAGATCTACCCATTATAATAAGGGTTAATAAGCGATTCTGAAAAATTAAAATTAAGTAAAGTTTGAACTATGGTGTTTAGAATGGCGTATTTTTTAGTTCTCAGGTGAGTCAGAGTTTTTAGTTTCTAATCTATACGAACACACGAAAACTTTCTTAAATTGTAAATCATTAAATTCCTAGGGTGGATCTCACAAACGTAGTTTTACTAAACCGTGGTTTTACGTACGTTTTTATATGATTTGTACATAATTTCATTACGAATTATCGCCTGATTCGTTACGAATTTCGTAGAATGGTTTAAACCATGGTTTTAGCTCAGCTGAAATTTCAGCAAAACAGAGACCTGCTGTGCTGCAGGTTTCAAATTTTGACTGCGCTTAAACCATGGTTTACGAAAATCTACAAAATTTGTAACGAATCCGGCGATATTTCGTAATGAAATTATGTGCAAATCAAAACGTACGTAAAATCACCTTTGTGAAATCCACCCCTAGGGGCTTAGTCTCCAAATTACTAGTGGGTAAGTCAGGGTATCCGTCTGTACCCACTGGTAAAGTAAGGGTTGGGATAAATACTTTACGATTCGGCCCAAAAAATGTATTTAACTTGTTAGCAATTAAAGTTTCAATATCTACCAACAATGAACGGTAACTTTTTGTAATGTTACCTACATAAATAGGTTCAGCTATGAGTAAGGATAGCCTTGCTTCACCCATAGGTAATTCTAAGTTTACGGCCCCTGAGGTCAAGTGTAGTTCATCCTAAATTTCCGGTTCAGGTTATACTACAATAGTAGAACTCTTGGACGACATCCTATTATTATGTATGTACTCCTGGTAGGTACGTGGTATGGCAATTCATGCTAGTTTTTAGATAGGATCTCTTGTCGCGTACTAACTAAACGAATGTAATGAAATCCATGTACCTAATCCGTTTTAGAATTTGGTCCATGGTTATTACCTAGTTAAAGATCTTTTGTGCTCGTTTCATATGCGTATGCTAGTTCCCTTGATACTGCGTGTGTACGCTACAAACAGCGTCAACGACCAAGAGCTAGAACCTGGTGAATTTTCAAGGTGATCGGCGTAAGAAGGTTTAGGTTCCATTATGGCGGAAAATCGAAGTCGTGTGAAAAAGGCTCAAATGTTTTGCCTTGCCACAGTTTTTGCACATACGATGGCGAAAAGCAACGAGAATCATAATTGATTTCGATTAAGGGGGTAATGTCGTTTTCGTGGTTTTTGACATTTCAGTGTAATTTTTGCGCCCACAGAACTCAAGCTAAAAACGGACTACGGCTTCGAAACTTTAACCACATTATCTTTAGGAAAATATCCCCACCCGTTTTTTTCTTTTTCTAAAAATAGTTTGTAGAGTCGGTGTTATGGGCTTTTGAAAATTTTAGAGAAAAGTCAAATTACGTGATTTTTGCACGAAAATGTCATTTTCTCAACGTAGAAACGACTTATCAACTAAATCAAAAAAACGGGTGGGGATATTATGTCAGTGCATAACTGCAAAAAGTTTAGTAGTTGTTGGCTGATCTTGAGTTTCACAACTGTGGCGCAAAAATTAGTCAAAAAAACCGCTGATGGGGTGTATTCAAATGATAGCAGCAGTAAAATTGCAAAAGATAATCTGCTTTTAAATATAGTTTTTTTAAAGCTAGAAGGTGTAAAAAAATGTAAAAAAGACCGCTCTAGTTTTTGTTGAGGTTAAGTGCAGTTATTGGTAGTTTAAAAAAACACCTAAAAACGCAATTACCCCCTTAAGTCCCTCAAAAGGACGGCACTCCATTTAGCAGTGTCATTTTCTTGTCTCACTAGGCTATCCTTATATGGTGACACCAGACACCGGTATTATCGTGTTTGCATTGAAATTAGCAACATGATTCGCTTTCAGAATAGCCCCACTGAAATGTAGCCCAGTTTTGAATTCATGTTTGCAGATTCCATTTCTTAACAATCCTTTAAATTAGCTCTCAGAACTAACTGCCTTCCTGAGTTGACACTCCACTATTTCCCACCGGTTTCGTTGCCAAATAAAGGGTTGTGTCTTGTGTCTCTTTAGAGACAAGATAAGTTGAACCTGAATTGAATAGACAGATCGCTAAGCTGACATTAATGACTATATTATTCTTGACGATTAATCGTTCGTTGCTGATTAAAATTACCTATCCCGAACTTTTCTCAGTTCATACTTGTGAATTTCATACATACTGAATTTCTTCAGTTTCTCAAACAATTTCGCTGAAAGTTTGCCAAAATATCCCCAAAGGTATTTTTGCAAACCTTTTTTAATGTTTTTACAAGCAGACTATGAATAAATAATGAGTTATTAGCCTTTATCCCTATCCCGTTTTATGATTGGAGCACGTGCACAGGCGTCGGCCAATCACAGAATAGAAGCTCGCTTCTGATTGGCCAGTCACATGTTGCATAGAATGTCAACATGTAGCCTGAAAACGACCAGCGCATCTGCCTGTGCTATTATGTACTCTTGTTCCGAAACATAGCCTACAGTTTGGTTAGCTGCAGGATGAATTAAGTTGCAGGAAAATAGATTAGCTCTTAAGCACCGTCTTTGGGTGTGTAAGCTAGCCTAGCAAATAATATATCAATAAATATATGCTGAAAATATAATAGGTAGCGATTTTTGTGTGGCATCGGACTTGGGTTTGTCTACGAGCCGAGTTTACGACCTAAATGCCCAGATTTGTCATTTGACAGTGTTGGTTAACTGTTGAATCGAATGAATACCGAATCTTTAGCTGAAAAAACTGGATCTCGATTCTAAAGTCTGACCAAAAAATAGTTGCACCACTTGAGAAAACGAAGCATGTGACTTCGTTACAGAATGAATAGATTTTGACTATCAAGAGCACAGCATTAGTCACAAAAGTCATGCCACTAAAATAACTACATATTAATTGGCGCATCTATATTTTGTCAGACTTTAGTCAAACCGATTTTCAAATTGTTCTCGCCTCAACCTGAGCCTTATATTCAGTTCAGAGAGCTGGTTATTAAGATTAATTTGTTTTTTCAGCAGGAGGATTGTCAACTTGCACCTTGTTTCAGTGAAAATTGGTGAGGTGTTTTTTGGTAATGACATCTTCTCGTGGGAGTTCGCCCGGCTTGAGCGGGAGTCGTCTGCTGGACATTCCATGCGCGGTCTGTGGCGACAAGTCGTCGGGAAAACACTACGGAATATATGCCTGCGACGGTGGGTATTATCAAGAGTACGTAAATATATATATATATATATATATATATATATATATATATAAACAGTAACAGATAACGTAGGTACATGTAAGTAACAGAATTCTGTATGGATATGGGATACTATGCAACATATTGTCAGTAAACAATTTCATTTCATTATACCTAGGTAACATAAATTTTCAATTTTAACTGTTTGAGGCTGTTCTGGTTTTTTCAAACGGTCGATCCACAAACAACGGAGCTACGTGTGCCAGGCGGCGGGGACTCGGCGGGGGAAATGTGCCGTGGACAAAGCACATCGGAACCAGTGCAGAGCGTGCAGACTGCAGAGGTGCTTCCAGGCGCGCATGAACAGAGACGGTACGACAAACCTATTTTACTGAATCATTAATCAATGACAAAATGCAAAAAGGACGATTTTTTATTTCGCCAAACTTCAGTGAGCAATAATTTTTGTTCAACGTTTGAAAAATGGGTCGTGACTCATGAGTACCGATTAAACTTACTTAGTACCTACAGACTCCGGAGTCAAAGCGGAGTCGGAATCGCTTGATTCCGGAGTCAAAGCGTTTGATTATGTATTACTTTGACTTCGGAATCAAGTTACTCCGACTATGTTTTGACTCCGGACTCCCCTCCCCAGTTAGTAGCAAGTAATTTGGTCGGTACACTGTAAAGGTTGAGGAGATATGACATTAAGCTATCGAATGGTAACAAATTAAATAAGTAAAAACAAAATTAACGTTGCCAGTATTTCTCTCAATATTATTCATCAGTAGCGCCATTGTGGTGTCTAGCAGTGCAGCACGAGCGTGGGCCGCGCAAGCCAAAGCTGAGTCTGGGCTGTGCTTGGTCCTGGTCCAGCCGTCCGGCCAGCAGCCCCCCACCCTCGCTGCAGTCCGACGCCGCTGCTTTGCGAGCCCTTTGCAACGCCTGCGACGCCATTCTGAACTCGTTCGTGCTGCAGTCCTATGTCACACTGCTCAGTGAACATGTTCAAGTAAAACAAAGTTGAACTTTAACTGAAAAAAAAAGTTAGGGGTCTTACTTTAACTTCAACTTAGGTTTTAGAAAATTTAAAGGGCTTTGAAAGCCTTTAAAATTATGTTAGGCTTAAGTAATCTAGAAATAGGCTTTAAAAATTAAAATGTAATAGGTATTAATAACTTTAATTTGAACAAAAACGACTTAATTTTTTTGCCCTTTTGTTTGCTCTGCAGTCTGCAGTTTGCACCATGCGCGATCAGTGTACCTACATAGGTACATATCCAATAGTTGGTAGGTAGGTACATAATAGAGTGTATCGAAGATTGATACAGTCTGCCGCCTTCTTTCTGGCGTAGGCAGATACGCTCGTTGTGATGCTGTGGAGGTGACGCCTGCTGAGCCGAGATGGCTTTCCACCTATCTGGTTCAATAAACCTGCCTGCGCTAGAACACAGCAGGCTGTGTCTCACTCTTCTTCTAATACCCCACTACATGTAGTCTTGAATTAGTAAGTTCCTATTAAATTCAGAAAAGCACAATCCGTACTGATCATAATTTATTTCAGATGTCCACCTGGTTGAGCGGCTGCTTGGCGAAAACTGCAATTTGTTTCCGTCTCACCATGACCGAACGAAACATCACTACAGTCTCGGTAACTTTTTCGTCAACTTATTCCTTTCATGTCGAAGATATTTCAATTCACTTGGGCACCGTAATAACAGAGTCCTGTTGAAGGCGGTTGCTCTGATGCTCATTGACTAAATTAAATGGGCTTGTAGCCTTGTAGCCGTGCGTTCCTTTGTCAGTTTCATCCATGGGCCGAGAAAAACGGGTCCAGAGAGTGTAAGGCTGTCGCGCAACCAACGTATTGTAGCCGTCTACTAAATCGATGCATTCGGTCTGTGTAATTCATATAATTACATAACCCTTTCCTGCAAAATTGAACTAATGAACTAAGTCAAGCTTTAGCTGGATTCTGATCCATCACCGCAGAGACAGCCTGTGTCACAGCCAGGGACAGCATTGTGGCACGACAGCCACGCCTAGCCAATTGGCCACGGACTCACTTCACTCTGCTGCCTAAGGCATCCTCGTGCAGTATCGGATTCAGTGAAACATAACGTTTTCACTTGTGAGATTTTGATTTTGACTATCATGAGGTAACAGTATACTGGAAAGGGTTAATGAAATTAATTGTGTTAAATTCCTCTAAAAAGCTTAAGTAGGTACATAGGCTATGATATCGTAAATCGTAATAGAATTAATTTGTAAATGTGACTGCCACTTTTCTTTAGCGAAGGACATTGTGGGGATCTTGGAAGCAAGTCTTCGCACTGTTTGAGTCCAGTGGTCCCGAGGACGATATGTCTGACCACACGCTGGCGATCCTTGGTGCTGTTCTGGCTTTCGCGAGTATGTAAATCAGTATCACTGATGTGGTGGTGTTATGAACCTGGGTCATGTTTGTCCTGAAAGACACAGGGACAGGGACAAGAGTACTTGATGTGCTGGTTTCAGATAGTTTTTTGCACACAAACTGACCTCAAACCTAAAAGTCGTGGAGTTTTTTTTTAAACTGATGGTCAAATTAACAGGTTGAACAGCCTAACCCATCCCCTGACTATAGGAACGTAATATCTTTGTAACAGAGTAGGAGGCTCTCTGTCTGTACTATATGTAATTCAGGCAGTAAGTATGCTTTAAGCCTAGTTCATAGTAGTACGGAAGTGTCCGTAGTTGTCCGTGTCCGAGTCCGAGTCCGTGTCCGGGCCTAGACCAGACGGTATTTCCCCATAGACCGGTCCAGCGGTCCATAACAGGACAACCGGACTTTTTTCCAGCTAAACGGCCAAGTCGCTATATATGCTTGAAGGGCCATGTCTATGCATACTTTGAACTCTGGCTATGATTCAGACAGGGTCGATTCAATTTCATACCTACAGCCGTATGTCCGTTCAGCTGGCAATGCTGATCTGCATTCAGAACCGTTTGTCAGAAACTAATGTGCCCGTGTTACTGTGCAAGAGTTTTTTTACAGTGGGCAACATGGAGAGCGTTGAACAGTGGTTGATCGACAGGCCACACAGTGATCAACAAGCCATCGCCCTCTTCCACTGTTTCAACAAAAGTGCCGTCAACAAGTCCAGCCGCATCACCGATGCTTTGTTCGCTAAAGTGCTGCAAGATATTACTCTGCTTCTGTCCTCCATGCCCTCAGACAGTTGAACATTGATTATAGAACTCTATTTTGTAATAAAAGCGATTATGTATAATATTAAACAAGCGTCACACTCGGTATTTGCTATGAAAGGGGGGGGGCTGACGTTGGGGGAGGTGGTCATGGCTGTAGTCTATGGTAAAAGGGGTCACATTGCTATGATGTTATCTCGGGGGGGGGGGTGTTAAATGCAGCTATGTCTGCATGACAAGAAAGTTTTCGCTATTCTACAATGAAGGGGGTTGATACATTATTGAATAATTTAGCTGCTTATACATGAAAGGAACCCGCCATTTACATGTTTACGGTTACGCGATCCCTACAAGGTTACAATAAGATAATTTACAAGTTTTTATAGGACTTGAAAACAATTGATTTTTTGGTACAAAATAGGTTTCAAAAATTCGTTTTACAAAAAAAATCCGGAACTCTAAAGCTAGCATTTTTCTCGCATTAACCCTAACACTTGTGAAAATATCACAAAAACAAAGTACATACAGGAAACTTTTACTCAATTCACAATTTAATAAAACAGTACAATCAAAAAAAGCGTACCTATTAAATAGTCCGAAGTGATAGAAAAAGGAATTGTATAAATTAACACAAGGTAATCGTCTTACTTAATCTATCGGATTTAGCGGATTAATTAAGTACCAAGAGCCTTGAAAATTCTAATAAATTCATTCGACAAATAACTGATAAATAAAAAATGAAATAGAACAAGAACCAACTAATAATAAAAAGAATCCACTAAATCTGACAAATAATAAGACACGAAACCAAGAGTATAAACATAAATAGTGCTTCAGTCTTACAGAAGAAATATCAGACACTCCGCTGCTTGACTGTGATAAATGTGTGTGGTGCAGGGAGAGGCGCTCGTCAAAATAGACCAACATGTTAAAGTTTTCTTAAAGTGGATCGTAGAGTGCCTCAATCTTCTTCTATAATCCTGAATTATGTAGTAACGTCATTATTGAATTATGTACTACATGCTATTGCCAAAACGGATCGTCTGACCAGAAATTGCTGAGCCTTGACACAAAACAGGTGGCATGATGTTTGCGACTACTCACTCGCTGTATAATCTTAATGCTTGCATTTCGTTCTTTCGGGATGAAATCGCGTGTTTCTTTTTGTCTCAGGGTCCAGCATTGTTTGGTCAGACTTCAGCAAACATAGGGTCCACTGCCCAGATCGCTGACCAGCACATACTGGACGGCATTTTGGACGGGACTGAAGGGAATGACGTCCAGATTTAGTCTCGACTTTGGCGTCAGATTGACCAAGCTGGCATCGCCCACAATGAACTTATCAGTCAGATTGTTGGGAAAGGCGGCGCACAGGTAGGCCAGAAAGTTGGGCACCACCTCTGCTTGCATCAGCAGACAAGCATTGGGGCCCGCATCGAAAGTATAGGCCACTTTGGTCGAACCTTCGCCCGCGTTATACGAATGGACCAGTTGGATGATCTTTGTGGAGATCTCGTTCAGATAGAAAAGTGGCGGATAAGTGTCCAGACAGACAGCGTGCAGCTGGTTGCTGTCGCGCATCACTGTTTCGGCAAAACTGGCAAAATCGCGCTTTTGCAGCGATTTCTGCAATTTCTGCAATCGATGCGGCACGGAGACGTGAACGCGATGATTTAGCAGACTACTGGTCTCCACGGACATCTGAAAGATAAGTCTTATTGATTATATATCAGGAGTACATAATAGAATCCTATTATGTACTCTTGATTAAACTCATCTTAGAGCTGGTTCGAACAGTAACAATCTTACTGCATTTGCACTATCTCACTAATGAAACCTGCGGGATTAATGTTTCGCTTTTTTGTAAGGGAACATCTCAAGATTGAAGATCCCCAGGGTAAAATTTCACAATCCAAAACTGCCACAAAGGCGTAGCAAACGTAGTGAAGTATATACATATAGGAAAAGCTTGACACTCTCCCTATTATGCCATATTGCCATGTGGCTTGCGTTGAATGTAAAGCGCAAAATATCCCTTTATTGTACGGTTTTCAGGGTGGTAATTTTTTTACACGTCGTGCTAAAACTTTCATTTGGTCAGGTTCTCTTCCTACATATAAAGGTTTAGGGAGAGAACTATACGGACAAGGACAAAGACGAGTATGAACCGGGCTTTACACAGCCCAACATTAGGTACTAAGCTATCGCACAGTTGACTAAATTGAGGTAGTTCTACCTTTGAAATATACCAAATCACATTACGTTTACCTATCATCATTAGCAAATTAATGTAAGCCAAGACTTATCAAACTGATTAACCAAATAAATTTAAAAATTTCAGCTTCAATTTAAAATCTAATCTTTCAAATCCCATTTTCGACAAGTCAATAAGTGACCTGCATTCCGGCAGTGCTGCTGGTTTTCTTGGGTCGATCCGAGACCACGGCGACCACGGCCTTCAGCTGCGGCCAATGGGCGGAGGGCACGATCACGTGACTGCTCCCATCACTCGCAGACCAACGCGCCCAGCCACTCAACAGACTGCGGCAGGCCGAGCCAGAGCCCGAAACAGAGACAGACACAACATTAGTCATAACAGATGACATTAGCGGATTAAGCGGATTAAACGGAGTTAATTTAGAAGGTTCGGCAATGGCACATAGGATTAAACGAGTTAAAATAAGTCAGCTGCTCAATTTTGATAGAACTTCACTTACTAAAAACATTCCTAAAACTAAAATACGAAATAAAAATCTTTAACATGCATGCTTATACACACAACCTCCTATATTTTTCTGTAAGACTATGGGCAGGTTTGTCTGCTAACCAGTTCTAGCCAGTGTGGAGACTTGCTCTGGTTGCAATGTGAACAGTTGTCCGAAGGCAAAAGCGAGGGCAGCGAAGCCAGCGGCAGAGGAGGCCAGACCCGCGCTCGTCGGGAAATTGGTCTCAGAGCTCATCAGGAGGCTGAACGGGCTGGTCTGATCAGTCTCCTGAAAATAGCTCAGATGAGTGTTACCAAGAGTACATAATAGGAAAAGTATGACACTAGTTCTTATGCCTTGGGGCGCCTTGTTCAATGTGGAGCGCAACAGAGCCCGGTTAGCGCGGAGGTCAAGCTACCACCTCCCTCATTTAGGTACCAAAGTTTGAGAAAATTATCAAAAAATTTCGTTTAAATAAGGCTTAAAAATAAAAATTTTGATATTTTTAGCGATTTCGTATTTTTGCTCTTGAAGCCTTTTACAGCCATCTATGGCAAACTATTAGTTTCTGGGCACCTTTTTTCAGCAACGAGGGGGCTTGTCCGGATGGACCAAATTTGAGTGGTGCTTGTCCCAGAATCTTGGAATCCCTCCACACCCCCATAATAAGTATACCTATAATATACATATGTGGCTGCAAGAAAACAAGGAGAGTAGAATTTCTTGCTCATACTTCGGTACCGTGAAATCACAAAAACGTCGAACCTGAGCCAGCATTTTTCGCAGCAGACAGAGGACTTTGTGAATTCTTGAATCGGGCTGGATGTCTACGCTCTCACCATTCACAGTCAACCTATCGCCATCGCTGCCACCAGACAAAACCTAAAACAATTAAAAAATACTGTGATTTCATAAACGAATAGATAAAAAATAGGCCAACTTGAAGCAGGACAGTTCGTCGAAAACTACAAACATGGACAAAATCACACTTAGGTATTATGACAGTAGACCTTTGGGTTTTTTATGAACTAGTCACAGGTCACAGTCACATTTTCAAATAGGTATCCAGTTGAAGAAATTTGATAGAATATTTCTAAAATTGTTACGGCTGTGTTCTGGCATACCGCCCATTCTCATAATGAACCAGTGTCCAGCTTAGTTATTTTTCAGTTTAAACACGGAACTCTACGCTTAGTCCCAAAAAATTAATATATAACAAAACCTGTCACAATTTCAAGTATATAAATTTCACTGTCCATAGTACAAAATGAATTCAAATCCTATATAAGTCCATTTTAGTAATTTATATACTTAGGAATTAGGAACAATTCATACTTACAGCGGTATGTCCGTTCAGCAGACAAAAGTTACAAAAATCACACCACGACCACAATTTGAACTTTCACAAACTATTGAGGCCGAATGCATAAAGTCAGTCTAAGACGTTCTATTTTAGTGAAATCTTAGTAAAATACATCGTAACGAGAAGTTCTACACGTAATTACATAAGTTAGAATATGGCCCTTAGACTGCGTTTAGCAAGACTGAGCTAAGAGTGCCTTCATGCATTCCACCGTTAGGCCCGGTTCACACAGACGTACTTTTTACTTTTTACTTTTCACTTTTGGGCCAAAAGTAAAAATTTCGGTTCATACAGAACGTACTTTTTACTTTTGGCCAAAAGTAAAAGTAGAAACACGTTCTACTTTTTACTTTTGCAATCTAGCCAATCAAAATGCTCTAGCAGAAGCTTCGCCTATTGAACTTCATTTTTATTGGCTATATTTGCTTTTTGACATACAACTGCGCCAAAGCCAGCCAACTGAATGGGACATTCCTTAAGCCTGTGTGAACACATTTGCAAAAGTATAAAGTAAAAAGTAGAAAGTATAAAGTAAAAAGGAAAAAGTAAAAAGTAAATCTGTGTGAACCGGGCCTTACTGGCGTGATTATTTCGTAATTTTGCCGACTGAACAGACATACGACTGCACCAGCCAGTCACCTTGACTTTGGTTCTGGCATTGAGGGCGTCGAGCGTGGTGCTGATTGAATCGTTGAGGGGCAGCATGGCGTCCACATCTCGCTTGCCCCAGTACTTGATCACGGCCATGTTTATCGGGGCCACCACCTCCGTCTCCAAACTCCCCTCGCCGGACATCCTACCTGGTATAATTTCGGGTCTAGTTGGTCTGGCCAAGAGTACATAATAATGTCTTACTAGAATTCTTATTCCCCCACCAGTCCGGAATTTCGAATTTACAGAGCCGATTTGAATAATTTTTGCACCAATGGACTCCTCTTGACCTCAAGATTTCAAAAATGCAAGTTTTAAAAAATGTAAATAATTAAAAAAATTAAAATTTTTTAAATTTTATACAATATGCAGACTTTTTCATTTTTTGAGATGAGGAAAGCGCTCTATATAACAATTTTTGGGTATTGGATGGATAGCTAAAATTGTAAAAATTTTCAAAAACTTGAAAATATAAAATTTTTTAAAAAATTTAAAATTAGTTTTTTAGAAGTCCTAAGGTCAAGAGGAGTCCGTTGGTGCAAAAATTATTCGAATCGGCTCACTAAATTTAACATTCCGGACTGGTGGCGGAATAATAACGGAAAAGACCCTTCTAGTTTTCTATGTAGAGTGAGACACTATTATGTACTCTTGGTCTGGCTGATCTTGAGCTACTAAAATTTTCACACCAGTTTCCACTAGGTCACGGCGATTTGACTAGAATGAGCAAAACAGTAACACTTTTGGTGATTATCGCCAAAATTGTAAAACGACCTTTTTTGTAAATTCATGACCCTCTCCTTAGTCTTCCTCATACATGTTCGTGGGGAGAGGGAAGCTTGGAAGGGGGGGGGGGGGGGGGTAAGCCACCGCCCCCGCCACTCAGACAGGTGCTGCAACTACCCCCTGGAACACGATCATAAGAAATTGAACGACTGAGTAAAGCTCAACTCTCCGAGTATTTGTCCAATATATACTACTACTTCATAAGATTGCAATAAGACGTGCCAATTGCATAAGACTATGCGTTGGCATATAATTACCCAATGTGATTATCCCGAATTTTGTTATTTTCAATTTGATTTTAAAAATTCTCCCACAAAACTACTCTTGCAAATCATAGCTAATCACTGTCACTGCAACAACAATCACTGACCCCTTGTAAAAAAGGATAGGTACAAAAGTGCCTCAGAGTATAAGCTTTATTCACAAGTACAACATCCAACACAAAAAACAAAGCATTGTCAGAACACCCAGGGCTTATCAAAAATTGGACTCATCGAATAAGTTCTGTGGCATCAATTGTGATATTGACAATAGTCCGACCAAAAAAGTTGAACACTGAGACAAAACATGCGATTTCATTGCGAAAAGAACAAATATTAGGCATCAAGCGTACAGCGAGTAGCTGATAAAAGCACGCTATTTTTTCTTCGACTGTTCATTTTTCCTGTTGGGCCACAGCCCAACAGGTCTTTAATTTTGATTCTGGTATCTTAACACAGTGCTAGCGTTAAAGTGTCAATGTGCGGAGTGTGTTTTGCACGTCTTTTACTTTGGCTATGCATCTGTCACTATTAAAATGCCTTGTAAAATCAGTGTGTTGCTGCTTTAGTGGTTTCTGAGATGTAGTTTGAAAATGCAAAAGTCTGACAAAAAGCGCTCGACTAGGAATCGACGACATCCCCTCTAGGTTGCGAACCAAACAGACTAACAACTCGGCCAGTCAGTTCTGATGCTTCAATAATCATGATATGTTAGAAATCGACGATGGTATTGTGTTCTTTCAAACTGTTATAACTTATTTGCAACATAGCTTGCAAGATAAATTTGCAATTATTCATGAGCAAACATGAAGTTCAGTAATTTATCTTTATTTAAGATTATTAATTAAGCAATTAATCTACCATTCGAATTCCGACAGCCGAAAGCTTTAAGCTGAGATTTTTCAGGTTCAATGGCTGTAACACGATAAGCTTTTCATGGAAAACATGCAAATTAAGAAATAAACCTTTCGCCCAACAGGTTTACGATGGCCTCCGGCCAATGTACTTAAAAGTGTATGCTTGATACTTACTGAATACTTTTGCCGAAAACTTAGCTTGTTTCTTCAGACTTTACTCAGGTAATTTGGTTCCAAAACTGAATTTGTCACAATTGTGAGTTAGTGCGTTATACTGAAAAAGCTACAGTGCTTTTGAGAAGGACCATTTCTCAACTAAAGTCTGACAAAAATAGTTGCACCACTTGAGAAAACGAAACATGTGATTTCATGACGAAAAGAATAGATTTTGACTATCAAGAGTACAGCGAGTAGTCGCAGAACAGTCATGCCACTAAAATAAGTAAGTGACGCATCTACATATTTTTGTCAGACTTTAGTTGTTTTTGGTCCGGTTTATTGCATTGCAATCAGAGAAGAAAACGGGTCAATAATGTGAGACCCGACCCGACCCCAGGGGTGGACGCGGGTCGTGGGTACCCGCGGGTACCCGCGGGCTGGGTTGGGTTGGGTCGGAAAATTTGAGCCGTGGGTCGACCGCGGGTACCCACTTCAGGTTGCGCGGGTCGAAAAAATTTTTTCCGACCCGCGTAAACTGGAACCTGATGAAATTGTTGACAAGGGTCCCCCCTTGGTTTTTATAGTCCTGCCAAAAAAATTTCTGATACGTCTCCAATTGACAAAATTTGGCCTAAAAATTAAAAGATTCTAAAAATTTTTTCCTGGGTGCTGCCGCCCCCAGAGCCCTGCAAACACTATGGCTTACCATTCCTTGTTGTTAACTTTTATGAAAGCTTATATATGCTGGTGTAATATACTGTTTGATATGAAATTCCCATCTTTTGTTTTTAATTTACCTGTCGGAAAAATTTTCGATCCGACCCGTATCCGTTTTTCAGTCGCAATTTTTTTCATCCGTTCGGGTCCCAAAAATATATGCTTCAGATCACGTATATGCTCAAAAAGTGCGAAGAAAATTTTAGTGAAACTGACATAAGCTTGTTTATTTGAAAAAATAGCCGCAATAATATTTTTAATGTAGAATTAGTGCTACAAAATTTTTAAAAATCACCACTTTTACCCAATTTTACGGAAAAGTAACTCTAAAAAATATGACCCGATGTAATATTTTTGACCCGAAATTTTTTCGGGTCACGGTACCTCCACCCGACCCGACCCGAAAATCGACCCGACCCGTTTTCATCTCTGATTGCAATGCAATTGCAATAACACATTGCCTGATATGCTGAAAACATGAAGGTTGAAATTCATACGAAAATAATCTGACACTAACGGCCTTATCCAAAATTAGATTTAACGGATGATTTAAATTAATTTTGCTAATAACAGCACAAAATGAAAATCGTCGTCTGAAATTTCGCTCTACATGGCTTACATATATTATCTCGGTGTGTGCCAAGTTTCAATACTGACGTTAACTGACGCTGCGTTATTGATGAAATAAAGTTTAATCTATTCCGATAAATCCAATTTTAAATAAGACCCTAATGAGCTTGAGAGTTGAGAGGTTCTATTTCCGAGCAATAAATATATCCGGCTAATAAAGCACTAATGAAAAGTGTATATACGCCCAAGTAAATTAAGAGACATATTTTTTCAAAAAAAGAGATTTAACAAACAATACTGATTATATTGTTATCAGAACTAAATGATAATGAATTATGACACTCTTCCTCATCTTAGCAAATAAGCTGAAAGATGCTACAGAATAAATAGCGTTTTAATAGTAATGTACATATATACCCGCTTCTTTCAACACACTAGACCGCGCAAGCTTTAGTTGTGGGTGTTTTAAAACGAGTGGGTCCCCTCCCCATAAAATCAAGATGTTAACCCTTTAATGGCCAGAGCATTCACTCCAGGCAGCCTGATTCTGACACCTTCCAGTTTTTAACCATTGCTCGAGTTACGTGCATTGTAGAGAGATGGCGAAACCACCATTCGATAGAAAAATAAATGGTGAACAAAACATAGTCAGTCGATTAAGGGTCTAGGACGCACCGCGCTCAAAGTTGAGAATTTGTGAAAAAATTGCGCCATTGCTCAGGCATAATATGTACCTCCCCCTAGAGTATTAACTCAAAAGCAGTGCGCTTGCCATAGCTGAATTCTAGCAGTAGAGTACAACATTAGTTGTATCTGATGCACACAAAGTTGACTGCTGGCGGCGCAACCCAAAATCTTAATGAGGTCACGAAGAAAATACTACTTTTGCGATGAAAAAAAGTTAAATTTGCACATTGCTTAGGGAAGCATTAGGTTTTGTTGTGTGGCAGTAAGTTCAAAATGTGGCCACTAAATATAAAGATCTACACTTTCTGAAAAAACAACTTGCAGTTCAGTTGAATAGAATGAACACGTCAAGTTTTATGGCCCCCGATTGGGTATTCATTCATCACGTGATGTGCCAAATGGCAGCTCTGGAGGGTTAAACCGCTTTTATGCCAAGCATCGCTCCGGCGATTTAGCTGGGAAACGGAAAGAGTGTCATACTCGTTCCCATCATGTACTTTTGATAATAGAAATAATAATTACATGTAAATTGAGTTGATCAATTAGTATATAATAATTAATCAATTATCAATCAATATCTAATCAGCTGCCAATAACTGCAAAAGCAACTCATGGACGGAAATTTCATTACACTATTAAGTACGAAAATATATAATGAAGATAGACGATGCAAAAAAGTAGTTTTTTTACAAATTTACATAAAAAACTGGGCAACGAAAAAAATGAATAAACGAAAAATGTAAGATAAATGTAAAAGATACTTATGAATTATGCAGCGAGGACGTTTATAAATGTAAACTGCATGCAATCAAAACACGTTCTGATGCAGTTTTGATTTTCAAAACTCTAAACCTTGAAAAAAATTTAATCAGTTTAAAAATCATAGGAATTTTAAAAATCAAATAAGTCATACATGAAAACACTGTGACAGCCTTGTTCTGTTTACACTATTGTTCCAGAAATTAAAAAAGGTTCTCGAAATAATTGTTGCCAAATTACACAAAATGTCTCCCTTAAAACTAAACTTAACGGATTAAATTGTAAGTTAATAGATACATTTTTCATTTTTATTAAATTAATGACTATATATTGATTTTATTGATAACACGGAACTCTATTATAATAGTACACTAAAATTCGACAGTATGTCACGTACTAACATTATCTTCAAGTTTCACTCCGTTATGTCAAATTTTCGCAGTTATTGAGCCAATAAATTAAAATCCAAACCGTTAAGTCCAGTTTTAGATAAATTTCAAGGAAACGCATTCAAGAAGTGTCATGTATTCAATGGAATAGAAAATTAATTACAAAAACCATAGATAACAAATGCATATTGAAACATTACACACAAATAAAAAATTTATATATAATAGGAAATCACAAAAAACAGCTAGTTTCAAAGGAAACTTGTTTTTCAACGCGGAAGAAGGAAGAACGTATATAATCCAAACACTAACGGGAGAGTTCTGCGAACTTTATAAAGTATTAACAACTTTTTAACACATAAAAACCAGTCATATCAACTATATATAATGAACGATTGTTAATCTTCGTATTTAAAATTTTGATAGTTATGACATCTTTCAAAACTTAAATTTAAGGACATCAGAACAACTACAGTGTGAGAATATTACTTTACAAGGCAAGTTCCACTTTTCTTGTCAAAGATTCGACGAATTGACTCCTTCGGAAAAAACTATTATACATATATATTTACTTTCGGTTGCTCAAAATAAGCACAGACGATTGGTGGTTGTCTGATAGAAAAAGTTGTTAAATCAGCGAGCTAATGTAAAAGTTTTAGATATCGATGAGCGATATTCGCTAGTGACAAGAATTGGCGAGTTTGTGTTTCACACAACTCTATGGTATGCATTTTATGTCAATTTTTAGTTAGTTTCTGGAAATTTTTAGTATAATATATTTTCAATTTATCATTGAAGCAATAATTACAAATAAAAAACTAATTTTACACCTAAAATAACAGGTTTCATGTAACTTTAGTGCGCCCCCCTTTTTTGGTCGGCGCCCCCCTCCTATCCAGGGGGGGGGCAGCCCCCCCCATCACACCCCACATAAAATTTGGTCTAATAATACGCCCATACTCTTGTCCTATATATAAACCAAACAATACTACATGGAATACACAGTTTATAAAAATAACAATCTGACTAACAAGCATTCAGGTGTCACAATTTACGGAAAAATGAAAGCGGCAAGTTACCAAAGAATGCATCAAATGAGAAAATTCAAAACAGCACATGGAAATAGGTATATATATATATAACAAACATGACAATATTGTTACTAACAAAAGTAAAAAGGTGAATTTCACTAAGGTGGTTAAAATGTCAAACTTGCAACACACAGCAAGTCTCTGGGCCAATTCCTAAAATGGACTTAACGGATTTATTTTAATCGGACTTAACTAGTGGATTTAACAAGCTGCAAAATCCAATTCCTAAAATACCGGATTTAACGAATTTAACTTGTCTCGCTGCATATTTTAAATCAGTTTAGTCGGACTTATTTGAGCACGTTGATGCGCTTGAATCCATTAAATCCGGCATTTTAGGAATTGGATTTTAATTAAATCCGACTATTTTTAATCCGACTTAATTAAGTCCGATCCAATTCCTAAAATACAAGATTTAAACTGTTCTTAATGCTTCCGTTTTGCTTCCAAGTGTCATTAAGCAAATCAGCCAATCAAAATATGGCTGATATTACATGTGATACCAGGAACAGCCAATTATAAGAAACTTAAGCCTACTAGTGAAATAATAGCGTGGGTTTGTGGTGCGTTATTAATTCCATCGTAATTAATCATCATCATCACCACCATCATTAGACTTTTGCTTCCCGCCCTACTAATCACAGTTCGAATCCAGGTTTAGAAATTTTGAAATTTCTTTTTTTTGCCTGCAATTAGGGTTGATAACCTTTTTAAGATACTTTAAACAACACTTTTTTGGGAAAATTTTACAAAATTTAGCTAAATTTTGGGTATTTTTGGTCGATCAGGGGGGGGGAGGGTCCCCAAAATTTGACCGGAGAGGCCCCCCCAAGATTTTGACCCCGTTATATGTATGGTTGCTGCATATGTGAACGCATACGGGAGGATGCGCATCTCTGCATTTGTGTATAATGACAGCATGGAGCACGCGAACGGTAAGCATTATAGGTTTTTCAGCGGGAGTTTAAACGCAACTAAAATTGACAAAATTGTATAATAAAATAAGATTTTGAAAACCCTTTTTAGTTAACGGTTAAGTCACATTTAGCGTTTTTTGATGTTGCGTGCTTGTAATAGACATGAAGAACTACCAAATTTTATGAAATGAAAAAATTCTCCAGTTAAAAAGCAGCGAGGGTGTGTGTTTTTGCTTAATAATAGCCAATATTTAATGTATAACTAAAAAACAAAATGTCAAAACTTATGCAGTTGAAAAGCCCATTTTATGCGCTTTCATTTGACATATAGATCGTCCAAATTGGTTAAGGTAGTCTAAAGTTATAAGCGATTAAATGAGACGCATCCCGCCTTTAAATCCATTAAATCCGCGTAACGTTACGCGGATTTAAAATCCTACAATTTGCATGGAGTTTTAAATCCGAATATTAAACGGATTTAAATAAATCCATTTTTGGAATTGGATTTTTGCTCAGCGGACTTAATTAAGTCCAGCAGCACGTTTAATCCGAAAGTATTTTAGGAATTGAAACGGATTAAAAAGTTAAATCCGGTGGCATTTTAGGAATTGGATCGGACTAAAATAAGTCCGTTTAGTCAGTCTGAAACTTTGAATCCGATAAATCCGAAATCCAATTCCTAAATTCCGGATTTAATTAAGTCTAATCCGTTAAGTCCATTTTAGGAATTGGCCCTCTGTTCTGCTGAAATTTTAACTGAGCTAAAACCACAGCTTAACAAAATCTACGAATTTCGCAGCAAATCAGGCAATATTTCGCAGCGCAAATATTACGAAAACGTACGTAAAACCATGATTTAGTAAAACACCTTTTGTGAAATCCACCCATGCTGCCTCATTCTATTGAACAAGAGTGAGACACTGTGCTATTAACCTTTGTAACAAAACTTTATTCTATTTTACCCCACATAATTCGTACCTATAACCAAAATTTTCAGATTCCTAAAAACAGGCTGTAGCGTGACTTACTGTTCTTCTATAAGAGTGAGACACTATTGTACTCTTGCTAATAACAACCTTAACAGCAGTCACAAAGTTTATGATAATCGCGTAAAGCACCAAAAACATAAGCTTAAACAAACAGTCTCATTAATTTTTCAAAGTATCTCAAGCTAAAAATAATTAACTGATACATTCAAAAAACTTAAGCTTAACAGCCTTTACAGAAAGCTTAACCAGTCAAAAAAGTGTATAAAATACAAAACAAGCAATCACCAACAGACAAATCAAAGAATATATTAACTATTATATAGGCTATGAAGACTATTTACGGATATTTAGCAATGTTCGAGACTCACTGAAATTTTGCTAGTCACAAGTAATGAGTAATGACGCTATCAAATAAAATATATAGACCATTTTTATTATAACTTTCAAAAAAATAAAAAACACGCAGTTTTTCTTGAGGGGGGACGCAAATTTACAGCGCCGTCCGTTAGTGTATTCAGCTAGAATTTTGCCTGCTGAATCTTCAAAGCAGACAAAAAACATTTTTATTTAAAAAATCTAAAATCACGTTAAAAAACGCATGAAAATTAAGAAAAAAATGTGACCGCGCTTCTGAAGTATACACTTTACGCAATACTCACTAGTTTTCTAGACAAAATGTCAAATTACAAAGTAGTACCTGCGTACAAGTTGTAAGAACTTTTCAAAAAAAATAGTTTAAAAATTATATTCAACAATTAAAGTGAGTCTCGTTAGTATATTATACTGCACCAGTTAAATTTATTGAAACTTCAAAATAACTTTAACTAATTTAATAATTTGCTGTAGCACGCAAACGAGCTATAGCTCATGCATTTTTCGACATTAAACGTTCAGTAGTACGTCGTAGGCTAAAAAGATATTCAGTTTTTCACGTTCTGCAAAAATCGGTAAATTTTCAGTATAAATTCTTCATTATCGCAAAGTCACCCTCAAAATACCAAAATCAGGCTCAAATTAATGTCCGTAAGTCGACTGAACCGTTCAAAAGTGAAAGACCGTAGTGTCTGGGTTTAGACTGGGTCGGGTCTGGGACTGTAGCGGGAGGGAGGAGTCTAGACTGGGCTGGCTGAGACTAGACAGAGTGGAGCCGTGTGGACTCAGCTCCATGCTGAGAGGCGCCGAGTCGTCTAGGCGAGGAGCTAGCTCTGGGAAAACCGGGCTCCCGCTGAGCAGCTGTCCAGATCTGGGCGGCTCCCCCCGCAGTACGGCCCCTCCCTTCGCAATTTCCTCTGCGGGAAGCTGATATTGATATTCCTGAAAGCAGATGAATAAATTTTTAGCTACGTTTGGAGGCTGGAGCTGTGCCTGTCAAGCTGACTTTCACAACTGTCACAACTAGGGGCGGTTTCAGGATATCGAAAACGGTGTGGGGGGGGGTGCCGCCAGCTAGCTAAACAATTTTTGTTTTTGCTAAAACTCTGTTGCATTGCGGCAGGCATTGTGAAAACTCTACTGCATTGCGGCAGGCACTTTTCAACAACCAGTTGCTGCACCCCCCTTTCGCCCCCCAAAAAGGGGGGGGGGATGCACACCATTTTTCTACGCCCGTCTCCAGGAATCGCCCCTGCTCCCAATTAACCGTGTTCAGTAAGGGCCAAACGAAAAGTAACAAATGTGGAATGGAACCGATTGCTAATTGTCTACCTGCAAATAGTGGTCGCTGGCTAAGCAACCGATTGCCAATTTCAACCTACAAATAAATCAAAGCAACCGGTTGCCAATTGTCTACCTAAGCATAATTCCGGGAACCGATTGCCAATCAACTCGCAAATAGTGTCGACCACAGGTTGCCAATTGTCTCCCTGCAAAAAGTTCCGACAACCGGTTGTCAATTGTCAACCTGCAAAAAGTTCCGGCCACCGGTTGCCAATTATTTACCTGCAAATAGTGGCCGCTGGCTTGGGCGTCAGCGGCGTGGGCGGTGGCGGACCTTGGTCGCTGGTAGTGTCGCCGCCAGGAGCGTCTGCGGTTGAGTCCGACCTCCTTGAGCTGGGCGGGCAGGGCCGTGTCCAGGGACTTGTTCACCGACGAAACCACGTGCAGGGGCACGCCGCACAGGGAGTCCACCGGCGACAGGAACCTAAACAAATATAAGACTTCTAAAAGGGCCGTTGAGGGCATTATGCCTTGAGGGGCTGCCCCCACCCCCCCAGACACGCGCTTCATCGTCTTTCACAAAGACACGACACAAAGTTGACAAAATCGTATCCAGAACCCCCCTTCCGCGCCCCGATGGCTCACCCGCCCCGCCCCCCCCCAAATTGATCTTATCTCCCTCTTGATTTACCTAAATTACCGTAATTTTTGCAAAAGTTGTGGAAAATGACATGTTTACCCAAGTTTAGTTCAGATTTGGGGACCCTCCCCCTGGTGAAAATGAACCCATAATTGTCGCACAAAATTTATACATATAAAAATTTATAATTTATACATCTAAAATACAAAATTGCAAAGAAACGTTCAAGTTTTCCAGAGCACGCCGCCGAAATCCGAGCCCTAATAGTGCATACGATCAGGGGTCTGTTGCGCAACTTTACAAATTTTACAATAGATTGTGGCGTGACTATTTCGTAATTTTGCAGGCTCAACGGACATACGGCTGTAAGTATGAATCAACCCAAGGTAGACACTCAACACAGGCGAGTCAGTGAGTACCATTCGGATCTGGTGAGCATCCGTTTGGTCTGTCGCTGGTGAACTTCGTTGAGATGGCACAGCGAGCGGGTGCTGTCGGCTACCAAGCTCATGCTCTGCAACTCTTCAAGTGAAACTGCCGCTGTAGTCGCCTAAACAAAGTAAATTATTAAGCATACAATTTTTTTATTGGCGGGGGGGAGAGGGACCGTAAAAAAACTGATCTGATCGGCTGTATTTTTATTTAGCTATGTCTCACCACAATATACGTAAACAAGGTATATTTATTTCCTTCCGTTGCCTGACACTACGACTCTGACTAAACTGACAAAGCTGTAAAGTGGTTCTTATCATTTTATGAGCCAAGTTTGAGACCATAAAATATCCTGTTTATTGTTTACTGTTAGGTCTGCCAGACTGCAACTCTGGTAAACTAAACTGGGGCAAATACGTACCAAAGTCTGACCAAAAAACGCTGGGCCAATAACCACAACGACCCACGTGAATTCATTACAAAACCAACTACTTAATTTCAGTCATCAAAACTATAACACGCGGTCATAAGAACGATGCTCTTGTTCTGTAACGAGCTTACAGGGTTGTGTCGCCATATCATTCAAGTTCACACGGTTACCATATTACCTCGAATAGGTAAAGCCCCTGTCTTGAATAAAGCCCCCTAGAACCTTCAAGCCCCGGGCTTCAAACAAGGTGACATAATTATAGGGTATCTTACGTTTGCATTTGGACAATCACTGAGCTGCTGATTGATTGCCACGGCAGGTTGGCTGAAGGCACCTGCAAATGCAAAATAATGCTACTACAATATTGCAAGGGAAAGGCTATGGGTTAGCTGGGGGAAGCCGCACAAGGGCCGATTCATACTTACAGCCGTATATCCGTTCAGCCGGCAAAATTACGATATAATCACGCCAGTAAGTGTATCCGATCAGATTATGGCGTGAATATTTCGTAATTTTGACGGCTGTAGGTATGAATCGACCCTACAGTTGCATGTCCGTTCACACAGCGAATATTATGAAATAATAGCATCAGCAATTACAGTGTATAGAGAATGCCTAGTAGCGTGATTTTTCCAACTTTTACGGATCTAGGTATGAACCGAACCTACACACATCCGATCCGGTATGAAAGTTGGTATACACATTAAGTTCAAATGCAAACTTAGGTATTAGCTCGATAAATTAGGAAATTATATCAGCACTATCTTCTGCACTGTTGATTACATTATATTCATGTATGTTTATATACCGCCGACGTGGTATACATATAAGGGCCGGGGCTCACGAAAGAAGGTGTTCAACGTCGTAATCTCTGGTCTTAAACGTTGTTTCAGAAATACAGCATCGTAATGACCACTTTTATGTGTATTCATACGATCTGATCGACTTAAGATTTCAAGTTAAGCACCTTTTGTGAATATCAGCCAAACCCTCTGGCGCTTATAATAAGGTGGGATTCACAAAGCGTGTCTAATGTTAGACTCGGTCTGAGTCGAACACGTGATCGTATGAAATACCCATAGACTGTTTCATTACGATGTTCTATTTCATTGGAAAAAAACCTTTTAGAACGAGTCTAAAGTTAAACGCGCTTCGTGAATGACAGCCATAGCGTTGGTACAGATTCTCAGAGCTACAGCACAACAGTAGCACTGTAAAGTGAAGCCTTTAACCTAATGCTGGACAGCACCAAGTCTGAGCTTAAGCTGAGCTCCGATTGAATAAATTCAGTTAAATCGCCGCTAAACTTCTTATTATAAACTAACGATTTCAGTTCAACACGTCTACATAAAATGTCACTTCAAAACACTTGATCTATAAGAATTGTAGTAGCAAATATGATATCTGTAAATTCATTGTATTTTTGTATTCATTAGAGCGAGACCCCGTGTACATGTACGCCCTGAACCGCTTCAGTTTTTCTCATTAGTTGCCCCAAAAATGTTGCCATGCTGCATTTCGATTTCAGTATATACATTTCTCCCCTCAAGCAAATACTTACCTTACAAGTTAACAGTTTGAAAAATATCAGTTTTTTGGGTTTTTGAACTAAATTTTTTTGGGGGTTCCTGTCCTTATTCCCGCCATCCCAGCACTGGTAATTCGCTGAACCTAATTGCATATTTTGGGTATACACCCCTTAGCATTGACCTTGACTTCTCCTTGACGTCAGGATTTAAAAAACAGTTATATATACAATGTCGGATTTTTTAAAACTACATACATAAAATTTTGAGCATTTAAATTTTTAGTCGTCTGAAATCTCAAAATTTGTTTCTATAAAACCCTGCAACTATAGTAAAAATTTATTCAAAATTTGCAAAATTTTTTTAAATATTAGCTTAAAGTATTGTCTAAAATTCCATGACAAGGAAATAGTCTTCGAACCAGTAGGTATACATTGAAAAATAATATCAAAACTTCAAAATTGTGATTTTTGAAAAGCCGTCTGCCGAGTTGCGGAGGAATAACGAAAAAGAACCCCTTACACTAGATATCTGTAACTCTACAAATATGCAGATATATATAATACTTGGCTGGCTATCTTAGAATATGAAATTTTCAACTTAGTCGTAGTTGCAGTTTCACAATCAAAGTGATTTGACTTAATTCGACAACCTCAGATTAGGCATAGATAATCCATACCCAATGTACACATCAGAATCGGTATATCGTATCGTATTGTATCATGTACATTTCTATTTAAGTAGATATCGCAAATAGTACAATAAAACATCAATTTCACTGCGACCAAATTATACACGTTACGATATTATTACGACACTCAGATTATAGCGAGGGGGTATATACAGTAAACCCTAAAGCCCGGTCATACTTGTCCTTAAGGACACAGGAATAAAGACAATTTTTGATCAGCTGCTATGAAGAATTGACACAATCGTACTAGCTAATTTTTTGCAAAGAAAGTGGTCTTGACCCCAAATACCCAGCAATGAAACATTAGAGCGACAGGTTTTTTGCTAAATGCTTTGGCACAAAATGACAGTGAGTGAATGGCGGGTAACTATACCCGACTTAAATTCAAGACTTAAATTAGCTTAAATTGAACAATGTCAAAAGTGAGTTTGTAGCTACATGCATGATCTGAGCATCGCAATATATTATTATCTTTTTCCCTTCCATGACATAGTTCAAACAAATTCCCAATAGTACAAAAACATGCAAAAAACGTATTACATGGAAGTAAAAAACAAACAGTACAAAAAAGCTAGCTTTCACAACCTCAAACTAACGTTTCCGAAAAAGCATTATCAATTTACTTTGGTTTCAAACGACAGTGACACTTTCAAATGCTTCACTAAACAAAACATCTGACAGGTTGTGAATTGCAGCAAATTGATTAGAGTAATTGATTGTGTACATTTTGCTACTTAACTCAATTTAACGATCTTCTGTATCCGAACAGATCTAGCGAAAAGCTCTTCTGTATCCGAAAACAAAACTCCAGTCATTTTTTACATTCTAGCTTAACTCCATACAAGTACACGGAGTCTCAGTCCGGGAGGGTTTGCCCCGCATTTTTTTGAAAAGTTAGAAAGGGGGGGTTGGACCCGACACTTGTGGGACTTGAACTCACAAAAACGCAAAAATCCATCTTTTAATGTAAATGTTAAAAAAACCCTGATATTTTTGGTGTTCTTCGGCTTATTTCTAATTTTTGGAGCGTTTTACAGCCATCAGAATCAAATTTTTAGGGCACCATTTTTTTAGCAGTTTGCAGTGAGGGTTTGTCCCGATAGGTCAAATCGGAAGGAGGGCTTATTCAAGTAAGAAAACAAGTCAGCAGCTGAAATTTAAGTCAATCACTAAAAATAAGCAAAGCGTTATTCCTCAAAATTCGCTTATAACGCATGTGATTAAGCATGAAGTCAATTTATTTACAACAAATAAAACCACAGACGACTTGTAGAGCAAATCCTGACAAGTAAACACAGAGCAGCAAGGTATTTGACACAGATTACACGATATGACAGTAACCAAAATAGTTTGGGTTCGACCCACATATATAAACCTCCAACCGTGTGTTCGTTCAACCGGCATAATTACACACAAATCCCACCCCCATGATGCATAAAGTGTCGTCTATGGAGTAAAATTGACGTAATACTGACGGCTGACCGGACTTTAAGTATGAATTAAGCAAAAAATTGAAGTAGAAAACGTTAAAAGACTAGCTTCTGGGGGCTACTACCCCAGACTCCATGGTTGTACAAAGTCAAGACAACACGTGGGCAACTAGCGAAGCTATCTTCAGAACATTCTGGGGGCGGTGAAGCACCTGTCTGGGGGGGGGGGGTGAGCTTGCCATCTGGGGAGTGGGAGGTCTGGGGGGATGAAAACCCCCCCACGCCCAAGTATGGTCAAAGACTCTGAAAATTATATACCTACTTAGATCATATAGTAAAAAACCTGCATTGCAGCTTATTTCTCATTTGAATGTCTTATTGGTTCCATAGGTCATTTTTGGGGCGGTGAGCCACAACAGACAGCAGGAGCACGATGAGTCAGGGAGTCACAAGCTCACAGAGTACTAAGAGTATATACACCCAGGTCAGTCACTGAGTTGGTTGGTATCAAGAGTACATCTACAGCAGTTTGCAAACGAATTTCAGTGTTAACCATATTGACCGAGCAATGAAAAAAACCTATCTACAATAATTTCGGCCAACTAAAGTGTAAATTTCCCCGAAAGCAAGACCTGTTATTGCTGCTAGTTCTTTACGGTCAAAAGGTCAACCAGCTTATAAACTGCGTATTCAGGTTCAGAATCAGAACATGATCAGCTAAAACTTTAGCTAGCAATTGCAATGACACTGACTTCTCGATTTCACAATCCGCATAAACTCGAAAAGACAGTCTTCTGTTCGAGACTGTATAGTGTATAATAAATTGCACAAAATGTACAAAAAAGGTTCAAATCTACAGTGCAACAGTAATCATTACAATAATACAAAACTACAAAAAAGTAGGCAACAATGAACAATGGTATGGTATATAAAGCGGATGGTAAAGTGTCACAGCTGATATGGTAAATAAGGATAGAGCAGAAACAAAGGAAGATGAGATAAAGCACAGATAGGACCTAATCCAACATTTTATCCAGCGGATTAAATTTAGACTTATTTCATCAAACACAGTGTATTTTGAAGGAAGTATATATATACGCTGAAATTGGGCAGTTTGTCACGTACCTATATGAGCAAAGCTTTATCCAAATTACGTTTATCAAACTTAAAACTAAAATTGCATATTAAGCAAATAAACATAATTTTAATCCGCTAAATCCATGCTGCATTCTGGTCCATAAAGCTCGCCAAACCCATGTGGGTATAAGCCGGAAAGGCCAAGGCTTAACAACAATAAAACGGGGGGGGGGGTAGTTTTGAACAACCAAGGGTACTAAAGCATCAGAAACGGACGGGGGCGTTGGATTAGCTAAAACAGCAAAAAAACACGGTGCCCGCGTTGAAATCACAAGCCGAGAATAATGAAAAAAACATTTTTTTATTTTTAGTTTAGAAATCTAAATTAGAAATTTTAAAAATCTATCTAACACGCTTTTTAGAACACCATAACATAAATTTCCACATTATTCCTCTATGTATTAAAAAACAAAACAAATTACTAAACAATGTCAAAGAATAAAAAAATGTCCGCTGCAAAAACTGACGAGCCGAATCTGAAAAAAGCCTGGGCAATATGTAAAAAACACAATGACAAGTACCAAAACTAATATCATAAAAAAACAAACAGCAAACAAGCTCAACAGCACATAGACAATAACAAACAACAAGTACGCGATGATCACAAGTTACGTGCACAGGCATATGAAAGCATAAAAATTTATCCATGTTTATCCGAATATGGATTTAGCGGATTAGATTAGAACATTTTGAAAATGTTAAATGACGGGCTGGAATTTGACCGAATATAATAATATACTAAGCTCGTCCTGAACTATGACAAATTTCGTAACGTCTCGAGTTTTAACACAGTTTTATTAAAAAACCTTAATCAAATCTAATCTATAATCTACTCTAATGAATTGAGCTAATTCACTAATCCAATTTCGGATAAGGACCCAAGGAAAAACAGACACACAATAAACTTCCATTTTTAGTTTACACAAGCGGAAGGATCTAACACACTTACTTTCCATTTGGGGGGCTTATCACCCCCCCCCCTCAATCTTCCACT
>JASANF010015642.1:0-33895 GCA_030248245.1 Trissonchulus sp. WLG1_4 | reverse complement strand
ATCAAGTTGGTATGAAGCCAGCATCAGCGTCGTTTGATGCCACTTTGGCTTCATGAAGCTGATGCTGACTCCGGCTTCACTACTTAAAAGTACGTATATTGTCCACCACGCCTTGCTAGTTGGAAAATACTTCTTGCCAGTTTGGAGACATTAAAACTAAAATTTTTAAAGGGTGACTGAGTAAAAATATTTAAGAAAAAGTTGTACACATGTTTGAGGTATTAACAAAATCTTTATGATTTTAATTTAATTCATTAATGAAATTTAATTTTAAATTATAGCTTTTAATGGAAATAATGGAAGTCATTGGTTAATAACAATCCATACGAGCCCCTGTTTTAAATATAAAAGTATAGAAACCGTTACGGCAAATATTTCATTTCAAGCGGCCGACAAGCAAGTGTAGCAACTACATATATATGTGCCAATTCTTGCTACATATTGAAAATTGCTGTCGCAAAAAATTTTTCGTGAAAAGATAATTTTGATTGCTATGAACTATGAGTTATTTTTTAATTTTATTTTTCAATGCTTAAAATGATAACCAGCAAATAATATCAGGTTGTAAGTTAGTTTATGTTACCTTTTGAATTTTAAAATCTGTCATATTTTGTAGTACTACAATCACTGCAGCAATTAATTTATGTAAATATATTTATTGTAAATCCAATTGTTTAAAAAAGTATATCTGATGTTTTATCATTAATTTTACAAAAATTTTTATGTGCATAAATTTTGCTTACTTGATGTTTGTTTACCCATAGCTAAACTTTTATAATGGAGTCTATATTATACTCTCAAAGTCCAAAATAGGGGGGCTTTATGACAACTATTTTACATTAGTTCCTTCAAAAGCTAAAATTTAAAATTTAATTTCATCCATACATTTAAACGCAATAATTTGCAAACGACTCGAACTTTACAAAGTTTTCGTATGTATTTTTTAACAGCTCACCTTGCATTTTGGTCTTTATGAAATTACGGAGGGAGCAGTTTTTATTGTTATTTTTTCAAATTTCAAAAGAAATCATTATCTTAATTTCCAAGCTAAACACATTTAATTTATTTTGTTTTATTCGTTTGCGGTGTTTCAAAATTGAAAATTTATTTACCTGGGAGTAATAGTGGGTCTCCCCCGCTTTAGTCGCAACCCTTCAAAAATTTTAGTCTGAAAATCACCAAACTGGCAAAGCGTATTTTTCAACTAGCAAGGCGTTATAACAATATACGTACATACTTTAGGTAGTGAAGCCGGAGTCAGCATCAGCTTCATGAAGCCAAAGTGGCATCAAACGACGCTGATGCCGGCATCATACCAACTTGATTTCGATTTGTACTATAGTTCGAAACCAAACTAGTAAAATATCTAAAACCTATAAATAAGAAAATTTTATATACTTCATTAGTCTCTACTATCACACACACCACATTAACTGTTTGTATTTGTTTGCTTTGCTTTTTAGATACTAACTATGTCATGATGTCACATTAATCCGTAGTGTTTTTGTTCTTTTGGTACCTACCTGTAGCTAATACTAAGGCCATTTTATCATTATTGTT
This sequence comes from Trissonchulus sp. WLG1_4, assembly GCA_030248245.1. Lineage (NCBI taxonomy): Eukaryota > Metazoa > Nematoda > Enoplea > Enoplida > Ironidae > Trissonchulus > Trissonchulus sp. WLG1_4. The sequence continues at coordinate 32,335 of JASANF010015642.1, read as the reverse complement.
CAACATGCATTCATATATATGTACATGTACTATGTAACTATACGTTCATGTCATTTCATTCGACAATTAGAACAGAAATTTAGAAATTATTTCGAATGGGGACGTTCGCTAATTGAAGCCCCCCGTGTAGCTGGGACGTTCGCTTCGTACGTACTTAGGTATTACAATTATTTAAAAATTTCAAATATTACTCAAACTTCAATTTTTACAAGTCCTACGGTAGATGTTAGTTTGAGCTTAAGTATCACTTTAATTAATGTGTTTTTAAATTTATGTTCCATGACTTTGCAAATGTGCAGTATTTTGATTTATAGTTTTGCTATTACTACATGTAATTCTAGAATTAAGTTCTGCTATGATTGGTCACGGGAAGTTACTCACACGGCTTAAAATAACAAGTATATAAACTAGGTAGAATAATAATGTCTCGGAGAAGTCGTTGGGAGAAGTTGTTAGAAGTTGGTTGAAAGTTGGAGGTTCGTGAAATTGTGCTCGAAATTGTGTGTTGGATTTTGTTTTGGAATTAAAAGTGAATTTTGAGGAACCCTGTCTGGTGTTTGTTAGGGAGTGAAAGTGAAGTGACTTAGGTGGTATAAGGAAAGATTGAAGGAATCTGGGAGCGAGAGCCTAGCGACCTGTCATATAACTGTACTACAATAAATAAGTCTAATTTGAGCTTAATTGCCACGAGTAAATAGTCCTAACACTTTGCGGATCTTATTTGCATATATGAATAGAACGTAAGCCTTAAGCGCAAACCTTTTACTTCGAACCATCTAAGTTACACAGCTTCGGCCTTTAATAATTATTTGCCTTTATTCAAAATAGACTAATGTTCAGGAAATCATTTATCTTTTTGACCTAAATGTACTAAAAACTCTCAGTTGAGAACATTTTTTATGATTTACTGCACACAATATGTACAAGCATAAAATTACGGAAAGACAAAAAACAGCCTTCCTGCAAAATGCTTTCGGTTACATCCAACGTTTTGTTATTTGTCGCCTGTTTTGTAAGACAATATTTTTACAGTATTTGCTGATTAAGCAGTTATTTCAACACCTGGTATTATCTAATTAAACGATATGCTTATTAAATTTATCACCGGTTCAGCCGAAAGGTCAGTTTAGCCGGTAGATCGTTATTATGCTCCTCTAAATCTTATTGCTGTCTAATCGCATACAAAGAAAGTCCTTATTAGGGCTGGGCACGGCTACAAAATCACTATCTGTGTACACGGTTAGTTTAGAAGATTACTAACCGCGTGTACACGCTAACTAGCGGTTACTGTTATTATCTGCGTGTACACGCTAAGTATCCGTGTAGCCGTTTACACGGATACTAACCGTGTAAACGGTTCCACGGTTACTAACGGTTACACGGTTGCTAAACGGTAACACGATTACTAAACGGTTACACGGTTACTAACCGGTTACAAGGTTACTAACCGGTTACTAAAGGGTTACAAGGTTACTAAACGGTTACACGGTTACTGTGTATGTAAACGCCAAGAAGAGGGAGATTCTTTACTAAACAGCATCATTCAGCCCAGAGAAATGTCCCAGGGAAGATACGAACCACCCATCTCTAGATCTGCAGACCAGCAAGCTACCATTTGAGCTACTAGGACAATGCTGAGCTGTCAGTATAAATGCCTTTATATATCTTGAAGAATATAGCTTGCACACACATGCTTATATGAAGTATGTAACACACAGGCAAATCACTTGCGCATGGGTGTAGGCTAATTTGCATAAATCCAGCAGCCAAACGAACATTTTTCTTAACGGGCACACGAAGTCGGAAAACGGGCAGTGTAATCGGTTACACTATCCGTTTAGAGTAACCGTTTACACTATCCGTTTAAAGTAACCGGTTACACTATCCGTTTAGAGTAACCGTTTACACTATCCGTTTAGAGTAACCGGTTACACTATCCGTTTAGAGTAACCGCTTACACTATCCGTTTAGAGTAAACGGTTACACTATCCGCGGTTACTGTGTCTTCACGTGTACACGCTGTAACCGCTAAGTAACCGCGGATAGTGTCCCCTAACCGTGTACACGCTAAGCTTAGCGTGTACATGGTTACACTCGTGTACACGGTTCGCACCGTGTAACCGTGCCCTGCCCTGGTTCCTATGGTGGTTGGTTATATGAGATAATAATCATAGCGTGTACACGATTAGTATCTGTAAGAGCGGAGATAATAAGTTGTATGAACGGGTGGTGTACCTACTGGTGTGATTCATTGATTCACTGTAATTTAGTATTGTTAAGTAATTTAGCGCTAGTAGTAGCAGTAGCAGCAGTCTGATGTTATAACCAACAACAACAACGGAAGGAAGCAGCAGTCTGAAGTTATAACCAACAACAACAACGGAAGGAAGAGAAGATAGTTAGCAGCGGCTGATTCAAATCGAAATTCAGTTTTTTTTATTTAATCATATCAACATACTCAAAGCTTCTCATCACGGGGAGAAAAGTTTGCTTTGTGATTACATGTTTTTCGTTTGCTCTGTTTTATTGTCCAGTTCAGAGCAACTTAACTAAAAGCATCTTAAAAAATAGATGAGTGTAATATTGATAAAAGCTAGAGTTCATTGTTTGATTCCGTGACTCCGCAAAGTTTTAAATAAATTAGAGTTATTATCTAACGAGGAGCGCTGCTTTCGTGTCTAGCTTCTTTGGCTGCTTTGTGTAAGCAATCTGATTAACCTAAGGCAAAGTTCATGTTCTTATGCTTACGATATTAAGAGTACATAACAGGGAATAGTATGACGTTCTTTACCCCCTTCATAATCTTTCTTCAAAATACCCTCTTTAGATCTCAATATCGTGGAGCTAAAGTTACCTATTTATCTTTTTTCCTTACCGATTTATTTAAAGTTATCTATGAATTACCCTATTATTTCAAGTACAACCCATGGCTCAGTTCATGGCAGCCGATAAGGCTCCAACAAACGCCAGTCGCAACTCAAGGACATCTAAACCTAAGGGGCTGTTCACAAACTCAGATTAACTGGATTAGACTAACTGAATTAACTACAATAACTCGACATAGACTTTTAGCTTCTTTCCAAGAATTTGCACGTTTCTGCCCTTGACACAGAAGAGCAACTATGTCTAATTAGAAAAAGGTATCGTGCTTCTGTGTTGAGTTATTCCAGTTAATTCAATTAATCTAATCCAGTTAATCCGAATTCGTGAACAAGTCCTAAGCAATAATCTGATGGCAATGTCTGAACTGTTCATATACTTTTTTTTACATAAGACTGGTACAAACTAACAAAAAACGTTAAAAGTTGTTCATTTCTAGGTATCCTCACTAGTTTTTTTCTGTATTGTTATGGTGTTGACTGTGCAATTGGTATATATTTATAGAAATTGTTCCTACATACTATGTACAGAAGAGCATAACGATGCCAAATACAACATTGGCATTAAAAGACAACACCACACGCAACAGTGATATATTTACCACATCATATAAGGTCAAAAACGGCATATACGTTCTACAAGGACTTGTGCAAATACTTGGAAACCTTGTTATTGTTTTGGTCATAGTACGGACCAAAAAACTTCACGCCAAAGAGTTTGTGCTTCCCGCAGCCCTTGCGGTTGCTGAACTTACGAACGGTTGCGGTCAATTATCAGCCGGAATTTATCGGCTATTTATCGGTTTCGATGCTCAGATTACGGTATTACAGTCAACTTGGGACTGTATGCTAAAGTTTCATAATCACTGTTTCTTATTGGCTGCTTTTGCCATACCTACAATACAAGTATTAATATCTGCGGATCGATGTATAGCCTGCGGCTGTATTCGGCAATATATGGAGATTACAAAACGACATATTTTCATTTCAGTACAAATCGGCTTTTGTGTATCAATCCTACTTTACTTAATATCAATGTATTTTTCATACACAGAAGCGGAACAGCTTGGTAAAGTATATTTCCAAATTTGCTACACTGATTGGGCCATTCCTATTTGGTTTGTGATTACGGTATTTTATGGATTTCAGTTGGGCGGTTCGTTTCTCACGGTATTTTTATATGCAATTGCATTAACATTGATGAATATTCAAAAGCGGCAAATTGTAAGCTCCTTACTGAAATTACAAATAGAGCGTCAAGCTAAAGTTACGCGAATGTTACTAATTGTGATTATTTTTACATTCTTCTTGCAAACTTTACCACTATGCTTAGTACAGTACTATAATTTTGTCGAAGCAACTTCTACCGAGTTAAACTATATCGTACCAATTACGTTCATTGTTTGTAACTTGAATTCAATGAACAACGTTGTAATCTATTTTGCCAAAAATCAAGATATACGGGTTGGAACGCTGAAACTATTTGGTTTTAAAATTAATAATAAAGTTGTTGTGAAAAACAGCAATTTAGCCACTGTTTGGACTGCTAAAACACTGTTTAAACGAACACACGCATTCGACGTTATTCAAAATCCGTAATTTTTGATTGATTTTATGTAACTGATTCAATAAATTATTTTGTGTAATGGTTTCTTTTTTTGAAGAATAGTACATATATTTAGCGGTTCTGTTCCTATCGACTTTGACTTGCAGGTGATGTTTGAGATGATCTTCGTGCTTTCTACGGTTAATGCATACAAAAAAAGTTGTGACTCAAAAACGTTTCTTTTGGTTATCTAAACAACATGTGCCAGGCCAACAGGTTTATGATTACGTTAGGTCAATTTGCTAAAAAACATGAAATTTATACTTATGTTTGTTTGTATATTTGTTTGTTTGTTTGTTTGTTTACTTGTTTGTTTGTTTGTTTGTTTGTTTGTTTGTTTGTTTGTTTGTTTGTTTGTTTGTTTGTTTGTTTGTTTGTTTGTTTGTTTGTTTGTTTGTTTGTTTGTTTGTTTGTTTGTTTGTTTGTTTGTTTGTTTGTTTGTTTGTTTGTTGTTTGTTTGTTTGTTTGTTTGTTTGTCTGGTTATTTTATTGTTTGTTTGTTTGGTTATTTGGTTATTTGACTGTTTATGATAATTGCCAACATAAAATTCCCGAAAGGTACATATTATGCTAATAATACAAACACACTATGGAATAGTTTGCTACCATCGCATTGTATACAGTAATAAGAACAGACTATTCATTAATTTATTGTTGATTCCGTTGCTAAAGCACGGTTCATGCTTGTCTTTAATAAATAATAAAGAAAACAGAAATAATGGGAAGCAATGACCAAATCATATCATCTACTTTCGCATTTCAACTGGAATTGATTCCGTCACTCTTCATGCAAAGTTTAGCTCATTAAGGTGGCGCTCTGAATAACCGACTTTGGGCGATAAAATTTTTCAGTCAAGTTTTCGTTGGTTAACTCAATAAGAAAAGTTGTTTAAAATCAAACTAGCTTTCATTTGATGTATATAACGTCAAATTTTGATTAACATAAAATTTCAACCAATTTTTCAATGGGAAAAATCTTTAATTCGATATACCAAAAATTTCTATATGGCTTTTGGTACTTTTTTAAAAAGTTTCATAAAGCGAATTGCTAACTGTAACTTTTTAAAAAGTCGTAGGCAAACTTTTCTAAAAAATTTCCAAAATACGTTGACCAACATTGACAAGAATGCACTATTTTTCAAACAATTTTTCGTTAGCTACTTTTTGGCTTCTGAAACTATTCTCAAGGGATTTTCGTTTATCATTTTCATTTTTCGAAAAATTAGCTCTATTTTTTGAAAAATACGTTGTGTAGGCAAACTTCAGGTTTCTGAAATTCAGCTATGATGTTCATAAGAAATTGATGCTCATTTTTTCAAGATTACTGTCAGCTGCAAAAACTGATCCAATTAAAACTTTGCACACGGTTAGAACAGACGTATATGGAGGCACCGATATTCTTGAATTGTGATTTGCCTCAAGATGACAGGCTTTCCAAAACATCACTTTCGATAAAAAATAAAATAACTAAAAATTTGTCGCCACTAACTAAAATTCGACAAGAATGGTGTCTCAGCCAGATAATTGTCTTTAATTTAAGCTAATGAGTGTTAAATTTGGTTAAGGCACCGCTGAGGTACGTCGTTTCAAAAATTAGACAAATTTTGCAAAATTTCAATTTTGATGTTGTCATAAAATTTGCTAAAATGCTCCCAGAAGTTTCAAACTTGGCAAAAAGACGTGCCTAGTGTCTGTCTTGGCTGCACTTGAGCAAAAAACTACGTATAAGCAAGAAAAGAAAAATTATAGCAATTTGATTTATTGAAAGTTACTCAGAGCGCCACCTTAAGCCAGGTATATTCCCTGGGACTGGCTAACAACAAAACGATAGGGACAAGCATAAGGACGAGAATGAACCGGACTAATTACAATCACAGCCAAAGCATATGTTATACCTAAACAAATGTGACTGGTCATTACAGCAAACAGTTTTTTCATTTGTTTTGTTCAACAACTTTTAGGTTTGTTTGTTTTTGATGACAAAATACTATTTTTGCTACACCTTTGTTCTGATTTGCGGTTGTTATTGTATTTCTGACAAACTGTGTTTTTCACATAGCTGTTTATGTTTTGAAACCATGCATTCTATGTTCTAGCTTTTTTTATAATAATGGCATATGCCTAAGTAATTTAAAAGAAAGCAGATATAGTCTGTTTGCTACATACGTAGATAGTCTCTATAGATAGTCTGTTTGCTACATACAATCAGTCCTGCATAAATTTAAGTAACACATTCAGCCCGGTTACGTAAAGCCAACAACGTAAAGCCCGGTTCATACTTGTCTTTAAGGAGAAGAACAAATTTCCGTCAGCTAGTGTGAAGCATTGTCAGAATATTCTAGTTCGATTTTTTTTAAATTTCCAATCTTTGAACGGTCTAATTTTTTGTACATAACCTTGACTTGATCCTGTCATTCTTGATGAAAACTACTGCCTAAATTGGCCAGTTAGTTTTCTTGCAGTTGCTTTAAGCCAGGTTCATACTTGTCCTTAAGGACACAGGCACAGGGACAAGGACAAATTTTGGTCAACTGCTGTGAAGAACTGAAAGAAGCACTGCGGCTAATATTATGTATGCATTATGGAAGTTTCTAGTCTTCTAGAGGAAGATCTAGTTTCTTAGTGGAAAAAAATTTATCATTTGGCCATGTAGTTTTCTTGGCATCGCTTAGGGACAAAAGGATATAGACAAGGACAATGCAGAGTATGAACCGGGCTCAAGGGGGGGGGGCTACCCAGGTCAAAAATCAAAGTTCTCCAATTTTGCTTATTTCACATATGTTACTCCCCCAAGGCACCTATACCTCAGATAAGAACAATTAAGTTTGAAGGTGCACTGTTGGTTCAGTGCGTTTGCTAATGTATTTACATAGGCAAAAGTACGCCAAAAAGCCTAAAAATAGACCTTACTTGAGCAGTTCTAGCACAAACCACTTCAAGCCAATCAGGCTGAAACTTGGCTTAGGTTAGGTTAGGTTAGTAGTAGCCCACATGTAAGAGCAAAATCGTATGATCCGGCTTTTCGTTATGTATTTTCAATTTAAAAATCGAGGGCGAAATGTGAAAAAATGGCCGTTTTTTGGGCCCGCCAAATTTGAACGATTTTACATTTTACGTCTTACATTTGTCGGCATTGCTCAGGCCATGGGCAAAAATTAAAAAAATGGATCATAGAGGTTGAGATATGACGTTAGGCTATCAAATCATGTAAAAATCAGCTTCGTCAGTATTTTAAAAATTTTACGTGTAAATCATAGGCGCAAAAAAAGTTTTTTTCTGCTCACAAAGCGTTCGTTTACCCGAAATTTTTGTTAATACTGACGAAGCTGATTTTTACATGATTCGATAGCCGAACGTCATATCTCAACCTCTATGATCCATTTTTTTATTTTTTGCCCATGGCCTGAGCAATGACGCCAAATATAAAATCACTTGATCAATTTGGCGGGCCCAAAAAACGGCACAATCGGAACAAGCATAAGGACAAGTACATTATGAAATGGCCTTACCAAGTAAAACTGCTTTAAAAATCCACTTTAACTTTATTTCTGATACACAGTAGCAAAACAATAGCACTCATTAAGTTCTATTGAGTCAGAGACAAGCTTTTAATGAAAGGAAAATAATTGTAGCTTTTTTATTTTAGTAATCTTTATGAATTTTTCATTCTCATTTAGTTTTGTTCACAGTTATTTTCAGCACATTCATACAGTACCGGCCAAAATTAAAGTAGTATGCTCGTTCGAGCACGAGCATTTCGTGATGCAATGCTCGGAGAAATTCTGGGTGCTCGCGAGCCTTCGAGCTTTTTCATCTTCGAGCCTTGCGAGCATTAAATTTTATTGATGTTAAGGAGGACACTAAGTTGACATTTATAGTCAACTTTAGGTGGTATGCGCTCAATATTTGGTATGCAGACAATTTTACAGTAAGATTCTGAAAAATTTAATTAGATAAGAATTTTGTTTCAAATGGCCAAATGGGTTACAAATTTTTTTCGTGTATTCGTATTTTGATATTTTCTTGAGAATGGCACCCCCTCTTATGTGTTCTATTGTTAAAACTAGCACAATTATTTGACTTGAGGTTTGCTAGTTTTGCTTAGGCTAGCAGAAGGCAAAGGTCAACTTTACTGACCAGCCTGCTGCCAAATTGTGCCCAAACTGATGAATGCAGGGGCTCAGTTAAATACTCAGTTTAGTGTGCATTAATTTTAAAATAAAAGAATTAAAAAAAAAGTTCGAAAATACGTATTTATGAGTTTGCGCAAAAGTGAAAAGCAAAAATATTTTGAAACGTAAAAGTACCTTTTTAAATCCCAAGTTTCATAACGTGACCCCTATTGTGAAGTGACAGGCAAGAAGGATGCAGGTGAAAATTCTAGTTGCTGGAGAAATGCTGAAATGAAATTTCTGCAGAAATTAGTTTTTACTTTCACTCAAAAGATTTTGAAGAGACTTTGATCCAAAAGCACCTACTAGACATGGAATGAGATTTAAACTGCAAAAGTTTGTTCAATCAAATGGCCTGTTTGCTGACATACCTATGCAACATACATGTATGTATACATGTATATATGCTCAATTTCTTGTGTTTTTGATCTGGAAACTAGCCCCCGCATGATCTGTACTAACAATTTGATGAACTCTGTCTTGTACCAAATAAGAATAGTTAGAGAATTGAAAAACCCAAATTAGCTGATCATAGCATGCGTCAAACTTTTAAAGAAGTGTTAAAAAGTTCCAAATACACCTTTTACCTTTAAATACTTAATTATGCAAAAAGTTTTTAACTTAGTTCATTATGTAATTTAAAATTTTAAACTTAAAAATGGTAAGCATCCAGCCAAAAGTTTAATGACCCCCTGCATTTATTTTTACTCCCACTTCTGGGCAGCAACCAGGTGATAAAGTTGACCTTTGCCTTTTGCCACAGACAATCAAAGCTAGTAAGCCTTGGACACACATTTTAGCGCTGGAGTCTTGACAAAGAAACACTGGAAGAAGGGGTGGCACAGTTAAAAATAAATTTAAAGTATTCACAAACATTTTGAAATGTTATACTTGGTAAGAAATACAACTTAATTCTATTTCAGAAGAAATTAGTATTAAAATTTGTAAAACTTTGTTATAAAATTATCTGCACATTGAGTGCATCCCCCTTAACTTTAGCCAAATGTCTGTCTACACAGCAATAAAATTTAATGCTCTCAAGGCTCGAAGATGAAAAAGCTCGAAGGCTCGCGAGCACTTAGAATTTCTGGGAGCATTGCATCACGAAAAGCTCGTGCTCGAACGAGCATACTACTTTAATTTTGGCCGGTACTGTATGTCTGCTTAAAACCCCACCTGAGACATCATAAGTAGTTTCGGGGATACAGTTTCTCCTCTGATCAACTCAGATCTGGTTTTGATTAATTCCCGCAAAGTTATATTCTAATTTCTTGTTGAACAAGCACGTTTTCAAAGTAGAAGTAAACAAATATTGTATGAGTCTTTGCATCAGTTGCATAGAGTGACTACTCTCAATATTTTGATAAAATTACTGCTTGTCTACATTTCGGCCGACTATGATACGGACATAGTCATGTTCAATTAGTGACTACTTTTTCAAAAATTTTAAACAATATTAGACTGATAAAAATTTAGACATTATTGGATCAAACTTTTGGCATCTCGAAGCAAACCGAAAGCAGTAGTTTATGCAAAAACTAGCTTCATTCACAATATGTAGTTACAATGCATGGTATTAACGCTACTTCTACTTTACGTGAAATTGATTACGTTTATTTTGTCTTAAGGTGGTAGTTGCGTTTTCGAGGTTTTTGTGATTTCTATGTAAACTTTGCGCCACCAGTACTGAAGTTATAAGTGATACCTGAGCATGAATTTTTGGGACAGTACTGTAAAGGTCAAAATCCCCAGGCATGTCTCTCACTTTTTCGAAATTTCACCTGTGGACATTTTTAGAGGGTTTTAATTACAAGAAAATATCTTAAATTTTCGGTGCGTTTGCTTTTCAGCTACTTTCTCAGTAAATTGACTAGGTATTAAAAAAGTGGGGGACATGCCTGGGGATTTTAAACATGTCAAAAACCTTACCAGCTTTCAGCCCCAACAGGTAATCGTATGATTCAGAGCTGTGGCGCAAACTTTTTGTAAAAAATTGTAATATTTTGGAAAGGACCTTTCTTTAGTCGCTTATACTGGAAACAAAATCACAGGTTAAATTTCAATGCATGGCATACATTTAGGAAAGATATTGGTCTACCTAATGCAAAAGACCGCTTGTGATTTGAATTTGTAAACGCTGAGCTATGGCTTTTCGAAAAAACACCTAAAAACGCAATTACCCCCTTAAGCCCATTTCACACGAGGGCACATTTGAAGGCACATCCCATGCAACATCCCATGGCACATCGCATAGCACATCCCATGCAACATGTCAGGGCACAAACTGGGGCACATCGCAGGGCACAAGTCAGGGCCATTGCATGGCACATCCCATGCAACAAATCAGGGCACATCTCATGGCACAAGTCAGGGCACATCACAGAGCACAAGTCAGGGCACTTAGCATGGCACATTCCATGCAACAAGTCAGGGCACATCACAGGGCACAAGTCGGGGCACATCGCATGGTACATAGGATGTGTCATGCGATGTGCCTTGACTTGTGCCATGCTATGTGGCCTGACTTGTGCCATGGGATGTTGCTTGGGATGTGCCATGCGACGTGCCATGCAACAATTGTTCCCTCGTGTGAATCGGTCTTTAGAGCTCAATTATTCGGCAGTTTGGTGTTATCAATTATTGTATTTAGTTGAGCCACCGCTCTGATTCCCGCCTGAGTTTTTGCAGTTGAGCTCTGAATGAAAGTTTTCATGTTAAATAATACATAATGAATACGAATATATTAGTCATAATATAAAGCTAAGCAATCTGCTCAGTTCACGCCGCCCTTTACACACATATGTATCTACGTTTCTGACAGTTCGAGTATACTTAGGACAGATAGACACTTATTTATCATTTATAGCTCTGTCCCAACAGGCTTAGGCCGTTGAAAAAAACGTCTTACAACTAAGGGCCTATTCCTTTATCGGATTAAAGGGTTAATTATAATCGGACTAAACAGTTTAAAAATTAAGCTTAAAAATGCTATTCCAAAACCTCCGGATTAAACGGACTCAACTTTTAGCGCGCTGCTTTTTAATTGGACTAAACGGACTAACTATGCACGCTGATGTTAAGCGTGCATGTTAATTCCGTTCAGTCCAGTGGTAGTTTTGGAATCGGGTCAGACTACAATTAAGCCGCAGACTTATTTTAACTCGTTTAGTCCGTTTAGTCTGATTTATCATTCCAAAACCTCGGACTAAAATAAGTCCAGTCCGTTTAATCCGGTAAAGGAATTGGCCCTTAGTTTATGCCGACTAGTAGCGTTCAAGCTAAAACTCAGACGTACGGTAACATATTCAATATTCACAGTGTTTCAAGATACCTAGTCTCAAATTCTGCAATACCTTACATAGGTCCATGAGTCAAAAGAAAAATAGTCATAATAAAGCCGAGTTATTATTCTTCCTTTTGTATTTGCTATCAACTTTTGTCTCTGCCTTTTTTCCTTTGGGTAATACCGTATTACACTTTTTATTCAAATGTTGATTGTTTTGATGGCGCTAAAATCGCGTAAGTTCGTCCCAGTTCGTGAGTAAATAGAGCCAATGCTGTTTTGCTCATTTTTTCAGAGCCAATTATTCAACTTTTGTTCTTGTCCTAGTCCCTTATGCTGTCATTGCAAGCACAACAAAGATGGAAAATTGAAAGGTCATAGGAGGAGCATTACCCCTGTATTCTATTCTGTATTATAAGTTTGGATAGACCGCTAAGCACAAAGTCTGTATTCACTTATCAATTATTAAGAAGTAAGCTGCGTTTACTTTATATACAGATATTGTCATCATGAAAAGAACACTCTACATTAGGGTTGTTTAAGTTATGAGATTTTAAATCAGTTAAAGTTACAGTTAAGTTATTTGGCAAAAATTAAATCAGTTAAAGTTACAGTTAAGTTATTGGCCAAAAATTAAATCAGTTAAAGTTACAGTTAACTGATAACTTTAACTGATACTTTAACTGAAATTAATCAGTTATGGGGCCAAATTTTGGAAATGTTCAGAATTTTGAGGATGCGTTAAAATTTCACGTTTTTATTAACTAACATAACTTAATACCACTTTACAAATAACTTGCAAATCCACTAGACTATACTTTCCGAAATGATATATAAATGTTTGTATTACACGCCGTGGCTACCGGCTACAGCAGTGAATGTGCATTTACAAAAACTTAAATTAGTTTTACTTCTGTCATGATTATTATTTTAAACATGTTCCCGCTTTCTAGTTTAGTTTTGCTTTAATTTTACATATGTTTTACATACATTTTGCATAATTTAACTTATATCCTTCCACTGATATCAAGAGTTATAAAAGTAAGAGTATGACACCCTCCCTATTATGCCTTGGGGCTTGCGTCCAATGCGGAGCGCAAAATAGCCCTTTTTTGTACGCTTTTGAGGGGGAGTACTTTCAAAATTTCATACGTCATAACTTTCAGAATGTCTTAAAATGAGAGAGAGTTACCCGCCTCAAAACCGAATAAGACCCCGTACTCAACTGAGGGGGGTACTCCTCCCCCCTGAGTTCAAGACACTAAGAAAGGCGTTTCGCTACGCCCCCAGCCTCAGTTGAGTACAGGGTCCTGACATGAGGGATATACTTTGTAATGTGCACTCAGCAACTATTCGCCCTGGCAGTCTGGCACGTGAAACAAACGTGCATAAACTTGTGTGCTGCGCGCACTCGTTCATGTACGAGGCGCTTCAAGTATGTAACTTTGCGTATAAATTGGTGCACTGCATCGTGCTATAACTTACACAAATAATTATGTGAGCGTTTTCCAACACAAGCAACATGCCTATTTTGCATAAAAATGGAACTTTCCATAACATAACTGAAAATCATTTTCAGTTATGCGCATAACTGAAATTATATTTTCAGTTAAGCGTGTTAACTGAAAATATTTTCAGTTAACTGATTTAAATCAGTTTTTGGCGATAACTTCAGTTAAGTTACAGTTAAGTTAACTGCCTTTGTCACTAAATCAGTTAAAGTAAAAAGTTTAACTGCTACGCAAAATGTAATCAGTTAAGTTATCAGTTAACTTTAACTGATTACTAAAATAAAAAAAGTAATCAGTTATCAGTTAACTGAAACAACCCTACTCTACATCTGCTTATTTTTTGCATGAGCTAAGTTAAGGTAGTTCCAGAACTGCAGTTCACCTTTTTTCATCCCGATTTATTAACTGTGGGTAAATATACTATGATTTTATTAAAATACGGCCAAAAATGCCCAGAGCAATTTTATTTTGTGTAAATTTCAATTGTAAGACAACATAGGCTGCCTTACATATACACTATACACGTTGGCTTACTGAGCAGTATGCATTACTGTTGAAAATTCAGGTCATGTTTTAAAAAAATTATTATTTCATTCAAATCGATTTAAGAATTATTCATTCTTCCTGATTGCTGTAAAAAAGCTTAGGTAAAAAAACTGCTTACCCAATTTACGATAAAAAATTTTGCAATAAAGTCAACAGATCATCACCATCATCATCATCATTATCATCAACAACCCAATGGCGATTCGAACCACCTACCTCAAAATCTGTAGACAAGCGCTCTACCGTTGAGCTACTGGGCCGCTGATAAGCTGGTTAAGTACTCTAAGGGACCTACATATGCTTCTTCACGGATAAAAGGAACCTAACAAGCACATCTGTTGACGAGGGCACATAATTCCACATGAGTAGTAGTTAGTATTTCACCGTCTCGGTAAATTTAGGCGCGACATGCACCAATATTTAGGGGTGAACCGGAGAAAACCCTCGGTTTCGGTTAGGGGTGAACCGGAGAAAACCCTCGGTTTCGGTTAAGGGTGAGCCGGTTAACACTCTCGGTATTGGTTGAGAATCGTTCTGGGTCGATCGAGAAACCCTGTGGTTGCGGGTGAGCCATTAAACCCTCAGTGTGTTGTGTGACTGAAGTAGGCTTGGAGGCCTACGTGTGAATGTGCTCCGCCCTTGAGGCATCGGGTTCGCCCCGGGAGCATGAGTATCGACCGAGTATGGTTGCAGGGTCGCAAGGATTTTCGAAGGGGGGACCCTGTTATAAATGAAAAATAGGGCCTATGAAACTCGGGGGCTGTGGTGTAGTGGTTAGCATTCTTGTCTTCGAAGCAACCGGGCCGGGTTGCGTATTTACAAAATCTACCACGTAAATGCACTATGCCAAAGTCTACCCGATTTTTGCACCACCGTTTACAAAATCTACCACGTAAGTGCACTATCCTGCCGGCTGCCAAAATCTACCCGATTTTTACACCACGTATGACAAAATCTACCATATATAGGCACTATGCACAGTACGTACGAATTGCCGAGTTTCAAATATGATTCAAATTCAAATTTTTCGAAGACAGATGCCAATACAGTAAATTTTTACACTAAATTGTAATTTGTAAATATTTTAACGGTATGCAAGATCTTTTTAAAATTCCACGTTTGCCTTCAAATTTTATATAAGACTTTGATATTAGTAAGGCACTGTGCAGTATGCACATTAAACATTACGTACAATAAGAGTATATACATAATAGGAACCGCGTAATAGTAAAAAACACAAGCCTAAATGAAAAGCCAGTTATTGACATTTAAGTATGGCGAAGATTTTCAGCAAAAAAACGCTCAGAAATTGACATTTAAGTATATATGATTTAAGTTTAAGGTCTAAATTTTAATAACGTTTAAGTTTAAGTTGACGTCTTGAAGTTTTGATTAAGTTTAACCCTTTCCAGCATACCGTTACATCAGAATCAAAATGGCACTATTTCACACTAGTGAAACCTGTCGACGTTATGTTTCACAGAATCTGTTACTGGCCGGTGGCAAGGGGCTAGGCGTGACAGTCCTGCCACAAAGCTGTCCCTATGACGCAGGCTCCGTCTGTCCCTACGACGCAGCCAAAGGCTGGACTTTTGCAAGAAATTGCCGGAGCATCGTTCCGGCCGATTAGATAAAATAGGGAAGATTGTCATACTCTTCCCTATTATGCACTCTTGGTACAGGTCCATTCCATGTCAAATTAGATTATTTTATCGCATACTTCGATGCCAGGTTCGGTGAGTTTTTGGCACAGTTACATTAAACCCAACGGAGCGTGCACACAGTAAGCTTAGAGTGGATACGGTAAGGGCCGGGGTTCACTATCTGCGGATAGTTAGCACGATACTTAGTTATTTAACACCTAACCAACCACAGATCCTACACGGGAGTCCCCCAGATTTGCGAACTCCAGTAAAATACCCTCAAATTTGACCTATCGGGATAAGCAAGACGCTCTTTGGTACTGAAATAGGTGCTCCAAAACTCAAAATTTGACCCAGTTGGCTGCTTTAATGGGTCGATTTATACTTCAATACAGCATACGGACAAACTGACATACATAGGTATGTCCGAGCAAACAAGCATAGGCCTACGACGCACACCAACGTTTTGTCCGTTTTGTCAATTTTTACCTTTTAGGGAACCCGGCAAACGTACATTGGGACTTACTTACATATTCTGCCGTTTACATAGTTAGGATGAACAGACATACGGCTGAAAGCACGAATTGAACAGCCGTTTTGCCACTTAGGTTGTTCGAGCGTCCGTGCATCCGTTTTTCCCTTTGTCCCAATGTTCGTACAGAAGTATGAATCAATCACTAAAGCTTCAAAATGGTCAAATGGCCAATCAAAATGGTCAAATGGCCAAAAATTTGTTGAAAAGATCCTAATATCGCAAAGTATTGTAAGCGTTTGTTTAAAAATAACTAAAGGTTTCAGTGGACTAAAAGCTAAACGGTCAAAAAATGTGTTTCCTGTGACTGTGAACGTCTTAACAGGTCCAAACCGTTGAAACGTTTTAACGTATTAAAATGGTCAAACCGTTTACGAGCTCTTGCAGAGTGGCAAAGTAGGGACTCCTAAAGAGCTTCTTTGCTAGCTTTTGCCTACAATGAATGAAGAATTTCACTGAACCAAAACTGATCCTACAAGCTTTATTGTTCTGAAATCTGATCAGAGGTGAAGGTACCCTGAATGACTAACATATTGTGATAAATTCAAATTTGGAGATTAAATTAACAATATATAATTGTTTATCAAGTTTTATGAGTGGTATTAGAATGTGAAAACAAAAGTGAAAATATTGGAAAAATCTTGCATAATCACTTAAAGCTTTTAAAACTTAACATTTAGTGTTAAAATTTACTGTATTGGCATCTAAGCCTTTGAAAAATTTGAATTTGAATCAAATTTGAAATTCAGTAATTCGTACGTACTGCGCATAGTGCCTAAATGCGGTAGATTTTGTCATACGTGGTGCAAAAATCGGGTAGATTTTGGCAGTAAGCAGGATAGTGCATTTACGTGGTAGATCTTGTAATGGGTGGTGCAAAAATCGGGTAGACTTTGGCATAGTGTATTTACGTGGTAGATTTTGTAAATACGCGGCCGGGTTCGATTCCCGGCGCCTCCATTGCTTTCATTCTTTCAAATTGGGGCATCGTCTTTCTATTCAACAGAACTTTACTTCATCATTCTGTATTGCTACAAGGCAGGGTAACTGGTATGTAAATAATTTATAACTTCTGTCATTTACGAGGCTGTACATTTACTTTTCCTCACAAAACAAAACAAAAGTTTTTTGGTTAGTCAGTTTTTACACCTTCATGCATGTTTTGACACATTATGTAATATATTAAAGTGTTGTTTAGTATTTTCATATCTAGTTGTAAACCTACAGTCAGTTTCAAATGAAAATGCCTCCGACGCGTCGGAAATTTTGGCGTCGGCCGACGCGTCGGATGATGTCATCCGACGCGTCGGATGATGTCATCCGACGCGTCGGATGATGTCATCCGACGCGTCAGGTGAGCTCATCCGACGCGTCGGGTGATGTCATCCGACGCGTCGGGTGATGTCATCCGACGCCAAATTTTCAGCAAGCATTTTCTTCGCATTAGTTTTGGGTTACAAATTATAGGCTAAGCTTTGTGAACTCGCGGGGGGCGAAAGCTAGAAGATGAGCATTTATAAGATAGTTTTGCTACAACAGAATATTATTGAAAGCATACAAACAAATTATTCAATAAAAATAATTATAAGGTTATAAAAAATCTGAATTTAAGTAATTTAAATAAAATATTTAATGCTCTTTATAATATTTTGACCAGTTGGCTAGACTACGTTACATAACCTGGCTGGAGTTTTGTTTCGAAACCAGAAATAAGTGTAAATGGGGTTAGCTTTACTAAATTTAACTTAAAGACTTTTGAAAATGCATTCTCGTGTACCTACACTATCGTTTCATCTATTTAGGTAAAATTTTAGATTATTAATTCTGAAATAAGTGTTTTTATGTACATGTTCATTAACCTAGCAATTTTAAACTGCCTGTTCAGACCCCTCCATATTCTTTTAGCATCCTAATTTTATCATGTTTCACCAGGCGTCGGATGACATAAGCTTTAGTTTAGCGGGAGCAACAAACTTGGCGTCGGATTATATCATCCGACGCCTGGTGGTCATGCATGTTTTGACACATTGGGTGGAATTCTAGAAGGGTGATTAAGTTAGTCAGTGATTATGAGATAATCGCGCGTTTATCTTCAATTGCTAAACGAGTGGTTATCTTCAGTGCAGAATGCGATCAGACGAGCCTATTCTCAGCGTGTAGAATTCGTAATGACAAAACTCTGTAGAACGTTGAGAAAGATAGTCATGATTCTAGAAGGCTGCTTAACTTAATCAGTCGTTTATCTTCTGAGAAATTTCAATGGAAACTTAGACGAGCCTTGTGGCAAGTCTAAGTTCACAGAAAATGGAATTTACTGAACCGATTTGCATAATTTTGGTACCAATGGACTTCTCTTGACCTCAGGACTTCAAAAATACAAATTTACTTTATTACATATTTTTTAAAATTTAAATTTTAATGTTTTTGCACGATTTTCGTGTCTAGTTTTTTGGTGGTCCGAAACCACACCATTTGTTTCTGGAAGACTGCCTGTCACTCATAGGATCAAAAGTCTGGTAAATATCCCATGTATGACGGTTTTTAAATGCCTCGTGAAAACAGCAATTTGGCTATAGTTACTCATAGCCCATTATTAAAAAATAATTTGCCTAAATTAGCCGTTAACAGCTGTGACAATTTTCAGCATATTTCCGCTTACACAGTTTCGCCGCGGCTTTTGCTTGCCGTGGCTATTATAGTCATTTCCACATCGCCACGCTTTGATTGAAGAAACTTGGCTATAGCAAGACTACTGCTATTTTCGTAATCGAGTGGAGAACCCTTAAAGGAGGCGATTTAGCTTTTGCCGCCAATAGCCGTTTTAGATACGCGTTTTGACTGAAATAGCCGGTTTTAGCTGATGTCAGCAATCAGCATTGGTTATTTTATCACTTGTGCGGATTCGACACAGATATACTTAGCTCACCTGTGTGAAACACTACCCTAAAAATGTCAGGTCATCCCGGCTGGTCCGGTCGGACCCCATGTTTATTCTAATGCCCGCATAATTATTAATTAATGAAGTATTAATAAATACTGTCATTGAGTAAGAATTATTAAATAGTTATTCAGAAAAATAAACATTAATTTAATATGCAGTTTGCTGGCTGGAATCACTGGCTAAAAGATAATCACTGACTAAAAGATAATCAATGGCTAATCAGTCTTCCAGAATAGCGTTTAGTCAGCGTTTAAACACTTGATTAGTTAATCACTCGTTTTAGAGCGTTTTCAATCCGAAAAATCGGCTGACCAGCCAAATTGCATGAAAACACACACACTCAGACATACGTAAATAGAAAACTTTCTAGAATACTGATCATGATAGTCAGGGTGTTTAGCGAGCGTTTAGCGAATGATTAAGTTAGTCAGTCGCTAATCAGCCTTCTAGAATTCCACCCATTATGTAATATATTAAAGTGTTGTTTAGTATTTTCATATCTAGTTGTAGTCTACCTACAGTCAGTTTCAAATGAAAATGCCTCCGACGCGTCGGAAATTTTGGCGTCGGCCGACGCGTCGGATGATGTCATCCGACGCGTCGGGTGATGTCATCCGACGCGTCGGGTGATGTCATCCGACGCGTCGGGTGATGTCATTCGACGCGTCAGGTGAGCTCATCCGACGCGTCGGGTGATGTCATCCGACGCCAAATTTTCAGCAAGCATTTTCTTCGCATTAGTTTTGGGTTACAAATTATAGGCTAAGCTTTGTGAACTCGCGGGGGGCGAAAGCTAGAAGATGAGCATTTATAAGATAGTTTTGCTACAACAGAATATTATTGAAAGCATACAAACAAATTATTCAATAAAAATAATTATAAGGTTATAAAAAATCTGAATTTAAGTAATTTAAATAAAATATTTAATGCTCTTTATAATATTTTGACCAGTTGGCTAGACTACGTTACATAACCTGGCTGGAGTTTTGTTTCGAAACCAGAAATACGTGTAAATGGGGTTAGCTTTACTAAATTTAACTTGAAGACTTTTGAAAATGTATTCTCGTGTACCTACACTATCGTTTCATCTATTTAGGTAAAATTTTAGATTATTAATTCTGAAATAAGTGTTTTTATGTACATGTTCATTAACCCAGCAATTTTAAACTGCCTGTTCAGACCCCTCCATATTCTTTTAGCATCCTAATTTTATCATGTTTCACCAGGCGTCGGATGACATAAGCTTTAGTTTAGCGGGAGCAACAAACTTGGCGTCGGATTATATCATCCGACGCGTCGGATGATGTCATCCGACGCGTCGGATGATGTCACCCGACGCGTCGGATGATGACATCCGACGCGGGGGTGGTGTTTCGGCGGGTCGGGCTAAAAATCCGACGCCAAGAGGCATTTTCATTTGAAACCGACTGTAAGTTAGTGTGTACTTCTAATACATTTTTGGGGTGCATGCCTTTGTTAGATAAAGTAGAGTAATTACTTTTAAAGGCCAATTTACACGATCGAACTTGCTCCGAACTTGCTTCGGACCGAACTTGCTCCGAACCTAATCCGGAGCAAGTTCGGAGCGAACTATTGCATGCACACGATCGAACTTGCACCGAACACTGGCGCTCCGAACTTACTCCGAACTTAGCTCAGTAGCCAATTAAAATTTAGAACATGAACAGCCAATCAGATTTCATTTTTCAAATACGTTACCGTCCCTTCAAACTTTTGATTATTTTGCCGCCAAAATGTCTTAAAAGCGAGCTGCGGCTGCGATTCTTGCTATTAGTCTGTTGGAGGACGATTCGCACCCAAACGGAAACGCAGACGACGCTGTTGGACGCAACTTTGGCTTATGTGTCGTCAAAAGAAGGGGTGCTACAATAATTTGGTTCACAAGCTTAAATCATGTGAAGCAATCTATTCTTAAAAATATACTATGAAACTATTTTTTAATTTAGTCAGTAACTTACCCGTATAATTTTCCCCAAGTTGCTTATAATCTATGTCGCCCAGGCTCCATAGAAATGCATTTTTTAAAAAATCAATTTCAGTTTCAATAGGCCAGTCCTTTTTGTCTGCATCTGTCTCCGTGGTGGCACCCTTAGCCATTAGTATAAAATCAGTTTGTTCCAACAGCGTGTAAACAGAACACAAACGCTGACTGAGCAGAAACCATAGCATCGGAGACTAGTAGTGTGGGAAAATTTTTCTAAGCAATTTGATTGGCTGCTGAACGCTAGGTCCGATGCAAGTTCGGAGCAATTTCGGTGGAGCATCGAACCTTCGAGGCAGGTTCGGAGCAAGTTCGGAGGTGGTCCGGAGTAGGTCCGGAGTGCGTTTACACGATCGAACATGCTCCGAACTTGCTCCGGACTAGGTTCGGAGCAAGTTCGGTCCGGAGCAAGTTCGGAGCAAGTTCGATCGTGTAAATTGGCCTTGAGTTTATCGGACAAACAAAGGATCGAGCCAGCGTGACAATTTTTGTCCTAGCCAATTCCTAGACTACTAATGGACTAAAGTTGTGTAACATGCATATTCTAAGCCTAAAGTGAAGGAGTAGTGTCGAAAAAGCAGTCACCTTTACTTGTCTTAAATTGTACTACAGCTAAGCTTTTATTTCAGTTGCAATTTCTTTCATTTCTTGCAAAATTTTTTTCATTTCTTTCTTCAGTTTCTTTCTTTCATTTCTTTCATTTCTTGCTTGTTTCTTCTCGTTTCACTTTCCGCGTCTCAAATTTCTCGCTGCTAATTTTTCTTAGTAGCGTTCAGACATAGGCATCTGACTAAATTAATGGGGGATTGAAAGTATAAAAACTATATATTTGCATACTTTTGCAAAAGTCTCAGCACTTCGGCATCTTGCATCTAACGCTAATGCATTTTATTCATTAAAGCATTTTAAGCATTCATTAGCATTCATTAGCATTGATTTCAGCATTTTAAGCATTCATTAAAGTGCAGACTGACCCAGACCGTTTGCCCCCAATATTTCGTCATATCACAATGTCAGCTGGGTTTCGCTATAACTTTTCTTTATTCTGTCAAGTTTGAAGCCAGACGAACAGCTGTAGGTCTTTGGCCAAGGTAGCTTACCCTTACTGGCCACTACTAACCGATGTACGTACGTATGTATTAACTTTCAGAATATGCATCAAAAATTTCATTTCATTTTCATTTTATTTCTTTCATTTCTCATTTCATTTCTTTCATTTCTGTAATTTCTTCTTTCATGTCTTTCATTTCTTCAATTTCTTCTTTCTATCAATATTTTTTCTTTAATTTAGCATTTTCTTGCAACTGAAATAAAGGCTTAGCCGTAGTTGTGACAGTATTAGTGTCAGTATCTTGTCATATAAAACTTGTTTGATGACGTGAAATCATTTTTTTATAAATTTATATGGTTCGATTTTTTGTTAATATTTTATTATGTATGTACATTTTTGTTTGTTTAGGAACAACCATTTTAAAAACTTTAAGAGAAATTGCAACAATACAATCACATTGTTCCAATTTCATCTATTACAAAAATGACAGCCAATGTCACAGAAACTGACTTATTCAATTTGGATTACAAAATCAAGAACGGTATTTATATTGTACAAGGAATTTTTCAAATCACCGGTAACATTATTATCACCTTAGTGATTGCTAAGACCAAGGCTCTTCACAAAAAGGAATTCATGTTACCATGCGCGCTAGCCATTTCTGAGTTTCTAAATGGTTGCGGTCAATTATCTGCCGGGATGTATCGTTATTATATCGGGTTCAAAGGTCAAATTACTGTTTTACAAACAAGCTGGGAATGTATGTGGAAAGTTCACAACCAATTTTTTGTTCTCAGCTCTCTTATGGTACCGACTGCTAATGTGCTTATCTCAATCGACCGTTGTATTGCCTGTGCAAGCATAGGCCTGTATTACCGTCTAACGAAAAGACACATATTTCACCTAATGCTTTTAGGCTTCAGTATTGCTCTATCCATGCATATAATGTCGTTATGTTTCTCATTTGCATATTCGGATGCAATAGGTCGCGTTCGGCTACAGATTTGTTTTACAAGTCACTCTATGCCGAAATGGTATAAAGTCTATGTTTACTATACTTACCAAGTTGTGGGTTCTGTAGCTGCTGTAGTGCTGTATATAATTGCTATAATGGTACTAAATTTCACTAAAACAGCAGTGGTTAGTAGTGTACTAAAACATAAACGAGATAGACAAGCCAAAGTTACAAAAATGCTACTGATGGTAGTAATTTTTACTTTTTTCCTTCAAACCGTACCACTTTGTATTTTACACTACTATAACTTTGTGAAAAACTTCTCCGCACTTGAAGTTCACTTTATTTTACCTATTGCGTGGATAATTTGCAATTTAAATGCAATGAATAATATTGTCATATATTTTGCAAAAAACAGCGATATACGTTTTGGCGCTATAAAACTGCTAACCTGTCAGACGAAAATAGAAAACATACGTTCCACTGTAGCTTGACAGACACAAATCCTTTTAATTTTTTGTTCCTTCTAGAGAAGGAACTATTGTTTTTAAACCAACTCTGCGCAGTGTAAAAGTAGCAGCCACATGCTGTTATGCGCATATGATTAACCCTTTCATGCCTGGACGGGCCATATGGCACCAACGTTATGAATACTCTATCTGGGTCTATTAAACTTGGCTAATTTGTTCCAGTCAGCTAATCCTCGAACCTTTTTTTTACCAATCGTAGATCTTTGTATTTAGCAGCCAAGTTTTACTTCTACTGCCATACAACAAAACCTATGCTTAGTTAAGCAATGTGAAAATTTGACTTTTTTTCATCCCAAAAGTAGTATTTTCTTTATGGCCACATTATGTACGTAGTAGATATTATTACCCGTAGTTTTCTTTTTATGTACTGGGAGTGAGTGGGATGTTCGAGGAGTGTCTTCCCTTGTTAAAAAGACAAACAGGGAAATAAGTTTCTATAAAACGGGGTGTATTAGTTAGTAAAGCGTGCAAAAATAAATTGTTAACTTATACTATCGATTAGAGTGCATTGCGACTTCTGCCATACCTAGCCCAAACACTGGCGGCTCATCAGTGGAGCAGTGTTGGGATAGTGATTTATTTAGGGGTACTTTTCTAAATAAAACTAAAATGAAAAAACGTTGAGTTTACGATATTTAAAATGGAAAAAAGGGGAATAAAAGTGGTTTCGCCGCCGGTCGCCTCAGACTAAGTGATGTTAGTTCCATGTCATGCAGAGATCAGAACAAACTTTTCCAAACACTAATTCCATTATGTGAGTTTATGTACTTGCAGACATTCTTGTTAGCGGTAGTAAGAAAATTATGCTAATTAATCGCAACTCCGGCAGTCAGCTTTTTGTGCATCAGATACAGCGGATATTGTAGTTTATTTTTAGCATTCAACTATGGAAAGCGCACGGTTGCTGTGTTAATACTCTAGGGTTAGGTACATATTAATGCCTGAGCGATGGCGCGAAATTTTTACAAACTTTTTGAGCGCTTATAACTCAAAAACGGTGCGTCCTAGACCCTTAATTGACTAATTATGTTTTGCTTGCCATTAACTTCTCTATCGAATGGTGGTTTCGCGGTTTCGCGATCTCTCTACGACGCGTGTAGCTCGATCAATGGCCAAAACACTAGAGGGTGTCAGAGTCCGGCTGCCTAGACAGGGAAAGTCCCGGCATGAAAGGGTTAACCAGGGTGTCGTGAATGGCAAATTTTGTTAAACTTTCAGTCTAGATGCAATTTTTTGGTAGTACTAGCTTCAAATTGCTCACTTTTGAGCTTGTAGACCGAAAAATTCAAGACTCAGTTTAACACGTAAAGTCAGTATGAGAGCTGACTGCTCTTTTTTTTAAAAACAGCATTTTCACAATTTTAAATGAAACAATTATAAACAACACCTTTTCAGAGGTCTTAATTTGTAATTTTGATTGAGTTTTGTTATTTAAAATTTTTTTCGCATGCTAATGTTTCAGACAAAATACACATGCAATTCACGTGACTGTCTAGACAATTGTCCGTTTACTAGTTTCAAACTTCTATTTTCATATAAAATATGGCATAACCTCTTGTACTTTCGTTAGCCAAAAGAAAAGTTAATGTAGTTTTATTTTATTAAAAAATATAAATATTTATTTCGCTCTCATATCAGTCATGGTTTTTTCAGAGCACTAGCAATTAAACATCAATAGTAATCGAAGAAGCGTGGTCGAGTGGTCAAAGGCGCTACTTCAAGATTAGTGTATTATTACTGCAATGGTTCGACCCCAACAGTTGTGTTTGTCCAAAAAAAGTTGGTACTGTTGTCGGCAGAAATATTTTTGAACTAAAATTTTTGTCATTAACGTGTCCTGAGTGCTAAGATCAAAAATAGAAAAGTAAAAGTATCAAAAGTAAACTGACAAATATGGATTTTGCACTCAACAAAGGAACCTTGCCCCTTATGGGGCCTGCTTGTTTTAATTTTTATGGTCATGGTACTTGTACCTTTGCTATTGATGTTCTTGATTTTGTTTGCTGCATGCTAATACAGTGCTTTGTTGTATACAATAATGTATTGTCTTAATTTGTTCATTTGTACCTGACGTTAAATGTTTACATTGAATAAGACTTCTCGACGGCGAATGGATATGTTAACTTCCGTGTTATCTGTTAACACTGAAAAATAAAGTCGCATGTGTTACACTAGAAAACTCAAGTACATGAAACCTTTGCATATAAGATGTAACAAAAATGTGATAATATGATTTATACCAAAAATAGTTATCATAATGACAGCTGCTAGTTGTACAAATCCAGTATCAGTCGTATCACAAATACTACATGTTAATCATATTTTTAAGTAAAGATACGCCTCACGCTTTATTATGGGTGCGAATCACAAAGTCGTTTAGTTTTAACAAATTTGGCGTTATTCTCATATGCAGTCAAAGTTTTGGTAATTAATGAAAGCTCTTCTTTCACACTGTTTCTTTATAACGACTCCTGCGATTACGAGTTATGAGATCAATTTTCATATCAATCAAAACACATTTTTTAATTGCTTTAACATTTTTCAAACTTTTTCAAACAAAAAACAAGGGAGGGGCCGTTCCTTCGTCTGTGTCTCTTTTGATTTATTGATTTCTTTTTTTTTTTTTCTGTCCGTTCTCCTTCTTTTTTTTCTCTCTTTTTTTTTCCTGTTAATTTTTTTTTTTTATGTTGTAGTGCTGGGATGTTAGCATCCCGCTGCCGAGCCTTTGGCTGTGATTTGATTGAGCTGAGAAATGCTCTAGAAAGAAGCGATACTGTTTTCTATGGCTTTTTTGCTGGTGAATCCGGTGCCGATTTTGAAAGTCATTGTTAGTCTTCTTTTTTTTTTTTTTTTTTTTTTTTCAGCAGTGTACATCGATTATTGATTTTTCTGCATATACGCAGACAAAAATCAGCAGGCAGCTCCCAAGCTGAAAATACACGTAAATCATACTGGCTATGCAGCGCTGCGCGGTAGAGCGTAACGCTAGTTGCAGTGTTTATCAAACCATCATTCCTTCCTCTAGAAGGGACAAAAACAAACAATCGATACGTTTTTTTAGAGTATAATCAGACGATCCAATTTATGTTATTATTCCAAAAAAAAATATACGTAGGCGATAATAAGTCCCATTCATAAACCGCAAAACAAAAAACTACAAAAAAGCTGATTTTTAAAGATTTTTTCGATTTCCGGATAACTGTTACGGCTCTATAAGTAATTTTTGTTGTTTTTTCTGCTTTATTAAACTTTTTGTTTCTATATTATTTTTTATTGTCGTTAAAGAGTTTATTATAAAACAGGAAACTACAAAAAAGCTAAAAACTGCTTTTAAAGAGATTTAAGAATTATAGAACAATAGAGTAGGTTTAAACCAGTAAATCTAGTCTCGTTGTTGGATTATTAACAAACAATTTTTATGTGTATTTAGTCATACAAAACTTGCTCACAGTTTTTCTAACTTTTGTAATTGGGCTGTTTGTTTTCATGTTTTGTTTATACATGCAAATTTTTATCAAAATGTTAATGATAAGTTCAAATTTGCTAGGCTAAACCAGCCACTTCGCATTCCTAAAATTTACAGCAGCGTCTTAAAATCCAGCCCTTTTTTGTTATTGTTCCACTTGTCAAAACGTTTTGCTCTTTTACTCACACGACTTCCTGTTGAAAAAATTGAAATTACCAACGGTGCGGCACTTTGAAACCAGCTGTTGCCTCCCAGATAATTTATTTCACAGAATGTCTGCTTTTTGCCAAATACCTCAAGTTTGCCACGTGTTGCTTTACCAAAAGAGGTTTTAAGAAACCCCGTAAAAACTATTACTACTATAAATAACTTATTAAACCTACGGCTCACATGTAAGTGCGAAGCTTTCACTAACTCAGGTAATTTTCCGCTTGAAAACTCACTGTTTACGCAGTCTACGCGAATTTAAATTTTCATGTTTATATGTACTTCCCTTTAATTACAGTGTAGTTGCTGCAACAGGAAATTTTGTAAAAACTACGATATTTGATACATCGCACCACAATAAAAAAAGTGACTACCAACATATTCCGAAAAAGGCGTAGGTACGATATTCACTCGAAGCTACGGTTCGTTTACGCTTTAGATCTACGCTTAAGTAACGCGTAGACAGGTTTAAATTAAAGCTGATCTGAGCTAGTGATTTTGACAGGGTTCCTAATTCTGAATGTCATAACTTTCAAAACCTAAAGTTCGCCACTGGTTGAAAAAGTGAAAATTCTAAGAAATAAAGCGTGACGTACGATGTCGGTCTGCTTGCTAGCAATAACATTGTCCAGTTCCAATACTAAATACTAATACCAACACAAAAGAACTAGGCACTGAAATGATAATTTATTTGTCAGTGTTTTTACGCGGCGGCCTCAGCCGCCGCGTAAGCCGCCGCGTATATACTATAGTGCAATCGGTCTCTATATTTGCGTGTAGTTATGTTGTAAAACTACAGGCAGGTCCTAAAAAAGCACTATTTGTGTGTGCGTGTGTATCTATTTGTGCACGTAGGTAATAGGTATACACATATATACGTATTTAGCGACATGGGATGCACAACATCGCCTGTGCGTGCGTGTGTCGGATCATACAAGACATGCACGTAGCGATTAGTGAACAATGGCAAAGTAATCTCATTGATCATTGTTGACAAGACAATGATCAATCGTGACAAGACCTGTTCCGAACGTTTCGAGCCAGGGCATGTTGGAGCCAGTTGGACTTCAGATGCAGTTGGCAACCCTGCGTACGGATGTCACTGAGTTTAGTGACATGCAACTTGGGGTATGCAGTAAATTTAAATTCTATGTTCCTTATTTTTTCTGAAACTAAAAAGTTTTGTTTACACTTTTCTAAACCACATTTTCTGTATGTATGTGAAATGTAAATAATTGGAATGATTAAGTTTGGCACGCGATTTCTAGCGTGCATGTGTACGTAAGCTTGGAAACCAATTGACAGCAAAAAATCGCGATTGCGGCACTGAAATTCCCCTTCAGACAAATTTACACTCAATATTCAACAGTAACTACATAAATTTTAACTGTCCTAATTAAACTTTTCTAATATAGTAACATTTTTGACCATAAGCGATGATATTGCAGTCTAGAAATTGATGTGTATCAAGACTGAGAATGGTCATTTTTAGTTACAAATGTTGGCAATAAAACATATGGTGCCGCGTTTTATATTCGAAGAATATCCTCAGCATTGCAAGCATGTCGCCATGAAATCTTTCCAAGAATAATTCAACTCTACTCGCGAAACGTGCTTGTTATATCACTTAATCGATGGATTTAACGAAGTGAATGCTAGCAAGTTATTTATTGGTCATGTGTAGTTCATATTGTAGTTTAATAATACTTGGCTTTAAGGCGCGTACATCATGAGAGAATACAGTCGTTTTAATAACTAATAGACTTAAATATATGACACAAGCATGTTTTGCGAATGAAATCAGTTTTAGGTCAACAGAGTACAGCCGCTATGGGCAACCATTAAGTCAGCCTAATTACAGCAAATTAGGGGTTATAGTGCCGATTGCAGTTTGTATCGGTCACTACAACAACAACTGTTCTGACGGATTAATTTTAGTTTAGTTGCAGTTTGGCATCAACAGCAATTTGAACTTTATATCAATTTGTTTTTTTTTGTTTTGTTTTGTTTTCAATTAGTTTCATCATGACACCGGAAGAATTTGAAAAAGTGTTGGTGGAAGTTGGCTCGTTTGGAATGTACCAGAAAATCCGATTTGCTCTTTTGGCGCTGCCGTCAATCACAATTTGTGCATTCGACCTTTTCATGATTGTTTTCTTGCTCGTCACTCCGGACCACAAATGCGCACCGACCGATTTTAATGGGCAAAACGTGTCCGAGTTATTGTCACATGCAAACACCTTTGGTAATTATGTTTGTTTGCTTTGTTGTTTTATTATATAATCTATTCATTGGTCTCATTTTCATGTATCACCAACTGAATAACAGAATTGTCTCTGATTGTAGCTAAAGGGAAACTTTCTACAATTTAGGCTCGATTTATACTTACAGCAGTATTTCCGTTCAGCCTGCAGAATGACGTCACTAGCAGCCTAGCGCAGTGGATCAGCCAGCGCATGTAACGTCATTATTTCGTCATTTTGTCGGCTGATCGGACATACGGCTGTAAGTATGAATCGACCCTAACCCACCCCATCCCGACTACAACATCATGGCAATGTGAACGCCAAACCTTACAGCTTAAAGTTTTACCCCTCCAGCAAGGTCAGGCTGCCAGCCGCTGTTCCCTCTTTCCACCATTTGGATGCGTTAGCTATCAACATATTTTTTACTACATTTTAAGTTGAAACTTTGAAATTTCGGGTTTAATTTTAACTTTCAATTTTAAGTTGAAATTTGTTTTACAGAACCAGCCAATGATTCTTGTTCAATACCTGATCCGAAGAATGCTTCTGTGGTATGCATATAATTACACAGTTTGATTAACTTTCTTAACTTCGGTTCTGGTTCCAATTTCTCGAATGAGTTGATAGTATGCTTTTTTAGCATTTTCATAAACGCTAATAATTCTAGTAATCAAAACTGAATTCGAGTTATGGAGTGTGTTTAGACATAGGTAATCTAAAGAAAGCTAATTTAGAGTGCATTTAAACAGGTTTTTAAGCAATGCGGTAGTTTAGGCCCCTAAATTTTTTCCATTTTCTAATTTTGATTAACATCAAGAAGTAAACTTGCTCAGAATGAAAATATAAAAATATTTTGAGAATTTTTTGACGCAGACATTTTTTGTGATCTTTGCGGGTAAACTTTCAAACTTTCCACTGGGTAACTGAGCAAATATCTATTAAAAGTCAAGCAATTTATATGAATAGCCACAAAATTATGGTCGAAAAAAGTTTGAATGAGCTAAATTACTTGCAGCATTTATTTTTTCGAAAAGTGATTTTTTTACCTACCCATTGTTTTCTGTAACAGTAACGACTGTCAACTGCGAAACATTCAAGTAATTTACCAATACTGTTTTAGCAAATTCAATGCCAAAACGGTTGGGTCTATGACAAAAGTGAATTTGATCGAACCATGGTCACAGCATTTGATTTGGTCTGCGGTCTGACTTGGGCCAAAAGTTTGCTGTTCACGTTCAATAGAGCGGGCCGGACTGTCGGACAATTAATATTTCCGTCCATAGCCGACAAATACGGCCGCAAAACTGCTTATTTTTCGACAATTGTCTTCTACATGCTGAATCTGCTGCTAATAGTTATGCCAAACTGGCAAAGTGCTGCTTTTTTGGTGTTCTTCAAGGCTCTCAGTTGCGGAGCCATTTGGCCTTTAACAATTTTGCTAATGATAGAGCAAAGTGACAGTGACCAGCACATAAACGCTATTTTTTCCTTGTCCATTGCGTATCCTGTAGGCTGCGTTCTATTGGCTGTAATTGCGTGGGCGGTGCGCACGTGGCAACAGTTGCTATTGGTCTGTGTGGTCCCGTGCATTTTGACCTTTGGCTATTGGTTCATTATTGACGAATCCCCAAGATGGCTTACGGCAATGGGAAAGTATGAAGTAAAGGAACTGTACAGTAGCTTAAAACTAACTCTAAATGTTTTTTATATCCCATTTTTAAAGGGTGCCAAGAGAAAACAATTCGGGTATAGCAGCTCATAGCCAATTACTACACGCTGTTCTTGATTTGTTAGCCGGCGATAGCTACAAAACGTATTGATGATTCTGGTGAATTTCAGATTCTTATGTTTTACTGGTTTGCTTACAGTGGAGGTCAGTGCTAGGGAAACTTTTAATTGAAGCAATAACGCTGATAAATCCCACATAATGCGGAATGGTTCTCTTGTCAATTCCTTTACTTCATTACAAGCCGTCGACAGGTGATATGGCGAATGGTTGTTGTTTCAATTTCATTGAATTGTGAAGACATAGATAGACCATTCGCTAAGTAAGTCTAGAAATAAATTTCATAAGATTGTCTGCAAGGATAAGTAGGAATTGGTATTCAACTTTCCCTTAGGTACATATATAAGAGGGGGAATAATAAATATATCGAAATATGACCGGAATATGATCGTTTTGTTATGTTTTTTTCAGAAAGCTGAGAAGATTTTAAACAAAATGGCCAAGGCTAACGGTAAAGACGTGAATGTGAAGCTACCTGAAATCCCTATAGCGAAGAAGAACAAAACCTCATCCAAACTCGCGGTTTGGAATCTTCTCAGAAACAAAAATCTGGTTCTAAAGCTGATTATTTTGATACTGGTGCGCATGGCAAATGAAGTGGTCTACTTTGGGACGACCCTGCATTGGGAGAATTTGAACGTGAACAGGTGTGTAACACTAAGTGCCAAATCCAAAATTGGATTTAACGGATTAGATTTAAATTATTTTTGCTGATAGCGCAGCACAAAATAAAAATAGCCGGCTGAAATTTTGCTCCACATGGCTCACATACAGTACCTCGCTGTGTGCCAAGTTTCGATAAATTATGTCTAACTGACGCTGCGTTATTGACGAAATAAAGTTAAATCTAATGCGATAAATCCGATTTTGGATAAAGCCCTGATTAGACATATTAGAACAATGCATAGCAGCTGTCCTCGTTTTTTACGCGGGCCCCTCACAACGGGGTACAGGACAAACTGAGGGGGAGCTTCCCCCC